>CATIWJ010053986.1:0-13217 GCA_949640765.1 Croton laevigatus | reverse complement strand
CAACTTCGTTAAATCCCCAAATCAGATTATCAAATTCTTTTTCTCTTCTTATGCGTTTTGGACCCAGCTTTTCCTTAGCCAAAACGCTGCCTTCTTATGCGTTTTGGACCACCTTTTATTTCACCAAAACGCAACTTTCTTGTGTGCTTTGGGAAAATATCAACACAGCCCCCTAAAATAAAAATCTGCACACCTCATTTAAGTCCTCAATGTTTATTTTCCTCTAAAAATACTTATTGTACCATTTTTTCGGATTTCTGTTCCTTTTTTACCAATACGCTCAATTATGACCTGACAATTAAAAAAAAAACAAAATAAGTGCTTTATAAATAAATAAATAACCGATTATAAATGAAATTAAACAATTATTTCATATAAAAACATATATAATTCCAACACTTATCAATTATTTAAGTTATAAAAATTTTATTTTTTGAAAATATAATATATTAGCTTAATTAAAAATTAATGTACATTATTAATGTGAATTAGAACAAATTGTAAGCGGCTTGGATTTGTTTAAACAGATTTCGAATTCGTGATCTAGAGTATGCAGATCTCCACTGAAAGATTCACTCACCACTGACAAATGTGTGATCATGATTGGATTTTGACTAGTCAGGGCAAAACCCTGTAAACCGAAATTGCTTAAAAATACTGTACATTTTCTAGAAAATTAGCAATAGTCATGTCCGAAATATTCATCTAAATGAAATATATGCTAAATACCATCATTTCAATAATTGGAATAATTGTTTTTTCTTAAAAAAAAAAAACATTGGAATAATTGTATTTTTTTAACGGAAAGCTAATGGTTGAATAAATATTCCAAACTTGAAAATTACTATTTGCTTATCCTCTTCTTTCACACTTAACCATTGGACATAGGAGATTTTAATAGGGAAAAAAAAAACTTTCTATTATATATTGGAAAAATTGTGTTGTTTATGCTCTAAATTTAACCATTTTAATATTGCTGTAAATAAAAATATGTAATTAACAAAACCAATTTCTCGGGTCATGATTTAAAAAACCTTTTTTAATTTAGAAAATACTTATCTATAGCGGATATATTACACCAAACAAATAAGAAAAGAAAAAAGGATAATTAAAAGAGATATTTATAATGATACACTTGACAAGGAAAGATTAAAGAAGTCATAAAAATTAAAAATTTTTAAGTTTCATTGATTTGGTTTATATAGAGCATTTCATACGTATTAGAAGAAGAACAATATAAACAAAATATAAAAACATTAGACCTATTAAAAAATTGATAGATCTCAGATTATATACTAAAGAAATAAACAAAATAATGATTGGGGGCTGCAGTTACTGTCAGCTAGAGAAGGAACTGCAGCCCAAAATATTTTATGTTCCTCTCTCAATTGTTCTCTTCTTTCTTCAACTCTTAAGCTCTCGTCATAACAAACCGTTTACCCTGGGAGTAACATCATCATCAACCCCAAACTCATTCATCGTCACCCAATATAGATATATTATGTAATTGATTTAATCATCTTCCGAACATCTTTTTAAATAATTACATTGTTCTTTAATCGAATAGTGTGTGCAATCAGTTTATATAATAAGCCTGCATTCAAATTTATATGGGTCTGTTTTTTTTTATCAGAAAATAAATTATTTTCTTTTATTAATCTTTTTTAATATGCAAGAAAAACGTAAGAAACTCGGATTTTCTATTTAGTGAATCTACAGCTTATGTTAATCCACTGTATAACTACAAACTTAAGTTTAATTAGTTTCCTTTCAGTTTATGTTGGATATGATAATTGTGGTAATAGTTTCAGAAATAATAATAGGGCCTAATTATTTTTTAAAATATGTAAAATTAGTACATTATAATAATAAATTTTCCAATGATAGAATATATGACTTAGAATATGATTACTATGTTGTGTATAAACTTTATTAGTTAGTCATTAATAATAAAGAATTCATTTTTAAAATATTTTTAGATAAATTAAGGCTTGAATTCACAAATAAATAATAAAACTAGAATAAAATAATGCATATATAATTTTTAATAATAGAAATATTGATATGGTTATTATATTGTTCCAAAATATTATTTATTTTGCATTTTATGTTGGTAAATTGCATGAGTTTTAATTTTTTTTTAAAAAATTCTTGATCTCTAAATTACAATTATATAGTTGTGCCATGGTTCGGACCAGGCTGGTTTTGGTTCAATGCCCAGTAGTTCACATCCACGATGGTGATGAACTTGAATTGAACCACGGTCTTGGTGGTTCAAGCCCCGGCGGTCCAAGGCTCGGTGGTTCATGGTTCACAAGCAATTTGGGCGTTAGAGTGGTTTTTGAACAGTTTGGTTGTTTTCATGATGTTACGGTTCAATATTTTTGTAAACTTGAATCGGATCAAAGGCCGGCAGTTTCAACCGTTTCATGGCAGTTCGATTTCGATTAACCGCAGTTCAAAGCTGAGCGGTTTGGATTGACCGAATTGGCCTATGGCCACATCTAAAATTATATAATATAAATAACTAATAGCTTATTTGCCTTTTTAGTAAAAAGTAATGAGTTATGAAAAATAAGTTATTCTGTAGTAGATTTGGTTGACAAGTGATATAAGTGATTTGAGATATCAGGGTAAACTACTAATTAATAAATTTTTTCAAAAACTTAGTTTAGGTACATAAATATTTTTCATGCAAAAATTTCCTCTATTTTAATTAAAACTAGGAATCACATTCAATTAAATTGCAATAAATATTTTGTTCCGCCAATTATATATAATGTAAATAGCCAATAACTTACATAATGTTTTAATAATTAGTAGAAAAAAGTTAAGCGAAAAATATAGCCCCTTTATACCCAGCCCTACCCACCACTTCTACCCATTCTAGCTCATATAAAGTTTAAAAAAAAAAAAAAATTACTCATTTAGAGATAGTGTATTACACTCTCAATCTCTTGACATAAAAAAAAAGTATTACACTCTCAATCCTATAAATACCTTAAAAATTAATATTCATTCATAATACACATTTAATAATTAAAAAATTCAGAAATTAAATTTTAAAAATATATTTCAATTAAAAAAATAATTTATCTAATGTAATTTTTTTAAAAATAAAATTTAAAATTTTTAATTTGTATTATAATCTTACTAAATTCAATATCATATATTAACAAAAATAATAAACAATAAATAAAAAAATATAATTTAAAGTAAAAAATTAAACTATATTTTGAAAGAATTTATGCAAATAATTGAATAAAAAATTACTTATAAAAAAATGCTAAATAATTCAATTAAATCTACAAAATCTTCAAAAACAATATAAGATACTAATTAAATTCCCAATATTATTTTATTCCTAATTTCAGATCATGAAATATAAAAAAACTAATTTAACCAGTACTTAAATTAATTTATTAAATTAAATCTAGCACCTAAATAAACATGCCAATATCTGAACAGTATCAAATTGAAAATCAACATAAACATTTCAAGCAAAACAGAATTATTATGACAGATGAGGGACCAAACAGGAATAACTTTAAACATAGAAAAATATACCCAGCACAATTTCGAAACAGATGCCCAAATATTTGCCCTCTGCCCAAACTAATGCTCCTGCTCACCCGCAGAATTACCGAAAGACCCCTGAAAATTGCCTACTTCCTGAACAATAGCAGCTCGCCACATCAGCGTGCACAGCCGCCCGCCAATCAGATCGCGGCACGCGTGACCGTCAGACCACCTTCTCCTGCCACGCGGGTCCCACAGTGCAGCCTTCCCTTCTTCCCAAACACACTACCCGAACAAAAATACCCTCTGTTCTTCTATCTCCAGAATCCCAAAGCTATTCAACAAATCAAACCCTCTCACCCTTTCTCTTCTTCACTCTTCCTCACTTTTTTGCCGAAAACCCAAATAAAAACCTAATCCCTTTTCTTTTCTTTTTCAATAGACTCTGCCGAAACCCCTTTCCTTTATATATATATATATTTTTTTTTTCCTTTTTTTACAACACCACCCAAACCGAATATAGCTCCCCCATTTAATTCATATTTAGCGCTGGTATTATAATTATATATTTTTTTTGAAAAAAAATTATAAATAGAACTTAGAATACTCAAATATCAATTCAAACCCAAACTTTAAACTATCCAAAAATCGAAAGTCTCACATTTTATCAATTTATTTATAAATTTTGTTCTAACTTTGAGAACACTTGGACTGTATAAAAATAATGATGATGTGAGGATTACTTTCATTTATTTATGTGACTGATTTTCTAATTTACCTAACAATAACCTTGGTTACATGGGATTCTAGATACTGTTGTATTTTGAAATATTATATATTTACGTCTAAATTTGAATGCTCATTTACATATGTTGATTTGTATCTACTTTTATATATATATATATATATATATATATATATATATATATATATATATATGCAATTCTGCATTGGTCCTTTTACATATAGACGTAGTATTGCTAAATAAGACAAGTTTACTATCTAAAAAAGCAAAAAAGAAAGGTTTATCTATATAAAATGATGGATAAAGTATTATAACAACATCATTGTTGAATTGAATTTAAATATAAATCTTCTTATAAAATTCCACAATACTCAAACTATGTCTTTAAAAATCTAAAATGTATGTGCAGTAACATTAACGAAATTTTAAGACAAAATCTCCCGACAAAAATTCTTCCAATTTAGAATGTTTATTGATCATGTCTCATTCCCAAAATCAATTATTCCCTACATTAATTTCATTTTCTTTTTTTTTGGCTCGAATTTCCCTATATTGATTTCATTTTCATCCTGAGATATAATATGAACACCACACTTAATTATTGCCTCATAGTTGCGGTCATTCCTATATCGGTCATGAACAAAGAACCGGAATGAAGCCAGCACGAAATGCTCTTTACAGTGGAAACTTTTGTACCAAAGGAACACATGGTTTGTGTCCATGGAACCCAGTCTCACACCTGGAAAATCAATGTCATGGATCATTCCAGATTCATCTTGGATTCTTGCCGAACACGTAACTTTACATGATTCAGCACAATGCTCAGCTAACTGGGAATTGATAACAGCACAAAAGCAGAAACTCATAATGTCATCATGCTTCTCCAAATTGAAGGAAAGACGAGAACCACTTTCCTGATATCTCATCTTTGGCAACACTTCCACCCCCGGGATACATAATGTAAACTCCTGCTCCATGAAAATGAAATAGTTGATGAATGAGCCAATTTAAATAGGAGAAATCTATGTACAAAGGTTAATAATTGACCACTGTTATGTAGAAATATTATTAAAATCTTTTCCTTATCACTTTCTACTACTGGTAAATTTTTTAGTGAAATAGACTTTTTCCGTGTTATACTTATCATAATGTCTTGAACTTAAAAAAAAATATATCTTGAACTTCTTAATGTACTCTCTCTATCCAGACTAAGTCTCACTCGTGAACTTTAATCAAGTAAATAAACTATTACTATAAAAAAAATTAAACGTACTTTCATTTTTATTTCCATTATTAATTGCAGTTTATTATAAATAAAATACTTATAACGTTATTTTTCTTGTTAATGGTAGAGAAAAATAAAGCGAGACTTATTTTTTTGACAAAGTTGAGTAACTTTGTTTAATTACTCCAACTGTCAGCAAAATATTTGTCTAACTTTATCCTTCTCTACTATTAAAAAATATCTTTTTAAGAAATAAATTAAAAACTTTTTAATTTATTTTAATTGTAATAAATTATTTAGTAAATTAACTACATTACCCTTATAAAGAAAAAAAGGAATTATTTGAGATAAAAAAAACTCGTGACACTTATTTTGGAACTCTAAAAAGGAAAGAACCAAAGAAATATATATCATTTTGCGTGGATATGCTGATAATACATCTTCCATGATTTGGAGACGTACGTCATTATCCAAATTGATGCAATTGCAAAAATCAAGACATTGAGGTTCCCTTTTGTTGAAATCACCAGACAGTATATCATAATCAGAGTCGTATTCTTCCTCCTCTTCTTGATCGTCTTCTAGAAAAAGGAAAGAACAGGATGCAAATTCTAAAGAAATGCAATTTAGGGCAGAAAATGACTTTAAGCGTGGAAGATTCGGCAAATTCCTAAGCCTCTTGCAGAATCTCAAATCAAGTACTTTTAACTTGGGAAGTTGTTCGGCGCTTTCAGGAAGACTTTCAAAATAGTTTTCACCTAAATACAACTCTTCCAATGAAACCAATAACCCAACACTCTCTGGAATGTTTGATATACCACACCGATGAAGATTAAGTTTCCTCAGACAAATCAAACCGGACAAAGGAGGCCATGTTTGCAAATCTCCACATCCATCACAGTCTAAATATTCCAAAATTTTCAATTGATTGATAGAGGATGGAAGCGTTTTTATTCCACTATAACTTACATCAAGCTCATTCAGTGATTCTAAACTTCCCAAGCAATCTGGCATTTCGCGGAGCTTGAAGCATGCTCCAAGATAGAGCTTTTGGAGACTTTTTAACTGGCCAATGGAGCTTGGAAGATTTTCAAGCTTTGTACACCCTCTCAATGACAATTCAAGAAGTTTAGAGCAATGCCCAATTGAAGAAGGCAATTGTGTTATTTTTGTACGATCTAGATATAGAACCTTTATATTGCAAGGAAGCTCTGGACATTCATAAAGCATTCGGCAACCATCAAGTATAAGAAACTCAAGATTTTCCAAATGAGAGCAGCTTGGCAAACTGCAAATACTCCCACACGACGATAAATATAGTCGAGTGAGCATCTTCGTACATTGAAGAGAAGGAATCTCAACTAAACTTATACAAGATTCCAAACGTAATTCCATAAGATTTTCAGCTTGAAATGAGTCTAAAATTGTCTTCAAGAAAGTAGAAAAGCTAAGGTCCATAATTTTCAAATTTCTAAGAGGCTGTAAAAAATAATAATAATAAAATATGTCAGTGCCTTATTTAAATAAATCTTCTATAAATTTTTTTTCCCAAACAGTTCCTTTAAAAAAAAAAATTCAACAGCAAAAAATAAATTATATTTATATAGTATTTAATATCCAAGAAAAATTAACAAGCTTGAACGACTAAATCCAAATCATACACCCAACCTAGTCCATAAATGTTAAATAAAAAAACCGGGAGAACATCGTTAGAAGAAAACAACGAAACAAAGAAAAAAAAATAAAAATAGTTTTGGATTGAAAAGATTATTGAAAATAAAAATATGGAATAAGAAATTGTTGCTTTTAACTAATTCAATAATAAATACAGATTTATTAGTAACAGATACATTTATATTAAATATCTTATTACTAACTATCCAGCTTTGAATTACTTACATATGTGAAGGCGCAGTTTGAATTTGTTTACTATAGTTGTTCATTCAATTAATATTTTGTTTGCAATTATCTCTCTCTTTCATTTTGGTGAAATGGACAAAATTCATTATGCTACAAAAATTATTAAAGATATAAAAGAGTCTACCGAGATTATAGTGAGATGTATAATTATTATTTTGGTTAGATTTAAACACTGGTTTTCTTTTTTGTAATTATTATTTTTTTTAAATTTAGATTGGTGCATTAAACATATGAGTAATTTTATGTACTTTTTTTAATCATGATTTTGTTTTTTTATAGATAATTCAATATTTCTTATCATCTATAATTTATATAATCAATATTTATATAATTGAATTATTACATATTATATTGATATTTTAAAATTGAAAATTGAATCATTTATGCTTGAAATATATTATTAACTACTGAATTTCGTTTATTAAAATAAATAGAAAATTTTAAAAATTAATTCATAATTTAAAGATATTTTTTTGGAAAAATTTTATAAAACTTTTTACTAAGAAATATTTTGATAAAAAAATTTTATAAAACTTTTTACTAAGAAGTATTTTCATAATATTTAAATATGAAAAAATAATGATGGTTAATAATTAAGTATATATCTTATATAATGATTAGAAATTTGAGTTATAAGTTTATTATTTCTAATATATTTTACTTGAGTTATACTATTTGAAAATTTTCAAGTGAGCAAATATAAACTTTTTTGAATGAGCGTTGACTATCAGTTATAAAGAATTAGTAAATAATTATTATTTAGAATTAGATATTTAGTAAATTTGTTTTTTAAATATAAAATTTTAAAGTTGATATTATCTCATTTCTCCATAAAAAAATTAGCTATTATAAAATTACACTCAAAGATTATAAAAGCAAGATTTTAAAGTAAATAATTAAGATTTTTTTGCTAAAGTCAGTGGCACAAGCGTTGCCGGTATATGCTATGGGTATTTTTTTGCTTCCAAATCGAATCTATGATGAAGTTGAGAAATTGTTGAATGCTTTTTGGTGGGATAATAATGTCACGCGGCGCCGTTCTATTCATTGGATGGTATGGTCGAAGTTATGTCGTTCAAAGGAAGAGGGTGGTTTGAATTTTCGAAAACTTAAAGAGTATAATTTGGCATTATTGGGAAGAACGGTATGGCGTCTTCTGGTACAACCGGAAGCTTTAGTGAGTCGCGTGTTCAAGGCGAAATATTATCCGAATTATAGTGTTTTAGAAGGAGTAGTAAAAAGTAATGATAGTTTTGTTTGGCGAAGTTTAATAGCTGCGATTCCAATTGTTCGGGAGGGTTTGCGTGTAGTGGTGGGGGATGGTTCTTCAAAGATTTGGCATGTTGCTTGGTTACCAGATTTGGATCATCCTTTTGTTCAAACTCCGGTGTTTCCAGGGGGTGATAATCTACAGATTAAAGATTTGATGTTGCCAGGGCGGATTGGGTGGAATTATCAGTTAATTGAATCTCTTTGTGTAAAAAGAGATGTGGATTTGATTCGAAAGATTCCTCTCTCTGTAAGAAGAAGAACTGATACTGTTTGTTGGGCTTTTGATAAAAAAGGATGTTATACGGTCAAAAGTGCTTATTATAAGCAAATGCAACAATTTCAGATGGTTAATCGTTGCCCAAGGGAGGTTTGGACTGGTATTTGGAAACTCAAAGTTCCACCGCGAGTTCGTAATTTTTGGTGGCGGTGTTTATCTGATTGTTTACCGGTCAAAACTAGATTAAGGAGACGTGGAATGGAGATTAATGATAATTGTGTTATGTGTGGAATTATGTCAGAAACAGTAGTTCATTGTTAAATGTATCAGCATGAGATTAATTATGTCAGAAACAGTAGTTCATTCACTTGCTCATTCATTCATGAGTATTGGAGAGATGTATCAGCAGTATATCATTTAGATGAACAAATGAATTTTGTGGAATGGGTGCAAGGAATATTTCAAAGATTAACAGAGGTTCAACAAATTAGAATTGTTGCAGGTGCCTGGAGTTGTTGGAAGGCGCGGAATAATCTGTTATGGAGGGGTGAAATGATAAGCATTACATCGATCAGACTTGAAGCTGTGGCAGTCGTTCAAGACTGGAATTTGGCGCAAGCTATAACCGACGAGCAAACTTCAATTTCTCGGAATAATGTCAGTGTGCAGCAATGGAAGCCTCCGCCAATGACTTTTGTTAAATGTAATGTTGATGCTGCATTTAAGGAAGGGATGGATGTTGGGTTTGGAGCAATATTACGAGATTCCAATGGCTATTTCAGAGGGGCAATAAATGCTCAGTTACAGTGGGCTTTAGATCCATTGGAGGCTGAGATTATGTCTTGTAGAGAGGCTCTTTCTTGGCTTAAGAAATTACAGGTACATAAAGTAATAATTGAATTAGATGCTAAGGAGGTTGTTGATGCATTGAGAGGGAAGCACAACTATCATAATCAGGTTGGGCTAATATTAGAGGATTGTTTATTATTAGCTGAACAGGTAGGAGAAGTTATGTTTGTTCATGTAAAACGGTTTGCGAATCGTGTTGCCCATAGTTTAGCTAGGCAGCGATTTCTTCGACAAATATAGGAGAATGGTCTTCTGAACCACCTCTTTGTATCCGGCCTCTTTTACAGGCGGATTTACATTAATTTAATGAATAAACTTGGTTCATTCAAAAAAAGTAAATAATTAAGATTTAATTACACTGCCGTTATGCGTTTCAACTATTAACCTAGAGTTAAATTTTCTTTTGGTTTTTGTTTACTATAGTTTTTTTTTTTATAACAGCAAATTAAGCTTTTAAATTATTAAAATACGAGCTACAGGTCATTTACTCTTTGTTTACTATAGTTGTTGATTCAATTAAGATTTTGTTTGCAATTATATCTCTATTTCATTTTGGTGAGATGACAAAGTTAATTATTATTTTGGTTAGATTTAAAAATTGGCTCCCTTTTTTTTTTTTTTTTTACGAATGCAGTATTTTTTTTATGCAGTATTTGTTATATTCTTCCACTTGTATCAATATTAATTTTTAATTTAAATTGGTGCATTAAGCATATAAGTAATTTTATTTATTTTTTTTATCATGATTTTGCTTTTTTTTAAATGAATATTTTTTCTTAAATTATTTACAATAAATTATATAATATATTCATTTATATATAATTTAAACTTAAAATTATCTTATAAAAAAGTTACTTAAATTTAAAATAATCGAATTTTATTTCAATTGGAATAATTATATACTAAAAAATACAAATTCAAGTAAGCAAATATCAACTTTTTTTAATGAATTAGTAAATGTAAATATGTTTTGAATGAGCTATTGATATCGATTATAAAGGATTCCAAGGTTGTTATTACTGGATAATATCCGTCAAATCCTTAATGACTACAAGATTTTCTTTTTCTAATACTAAATATTCCGAAATACAAATTAAATTTAAATTTGAATTTGTTACTTCAATTATATTTAATTATGGAATTAAAGACCACATTATTCTTTTATATATATGTTAAAAAATTATATAACTTTATTTCAATAAAATTATATACAATATATAAATTTGTCTCACTTTACTATTAGATTATTAATATCAAGAGATATTGTTGGATGTTTGATTAGAATTGAAAAATTTTTATTAGAAGGAAAGTGAAAAATAAAAAAAGACAATTTACTATTATAATTATTATTTCTGGTCTTTAAAATTTCTAATCAAAGCATCCGAAATGCTTAGGAACAATTTTTATAGGACCCATTTTTTAAAAATGTACATGTCACATCATTCCAAAAATATCCTGAATAATAAGTAGGGGTGTTCATCGGTTGGATTCGGGTCAACCCGAACCGAACCCAATAAACCCGAAACCTGAAATTTAGTCTAAAATAACACCCGAACCGACCCATAGTTTATTTCGGGCCCCGAACCAAATTACCCGAAATTTTTGGGGCCCGACCTTGATTAACCCGAATAATCCGAAATAATAAACCCATTCTTTTTTTTTTTTTTCAATCTTAAACGATTTCTTAATGTTTACAATTAAAACACACATAATAAACAGATAATAATAACATAAAATTAAAATATTCATGTTCTAATACTAAAAATTAAAAAAGTCTTGAAAATAATATTACAATACAAAAAATTAAGACAATCAAATTCAACTTAAAATTAAAAATTATCCACATTTAGGCCTTCAATATTTGGTAATATTTCTTCATTGACACTTGACTGTGTTCTTTGACTGCTTTCCACACCACTTTCATTAATTTTCACCAATTCTGTAATTTGGATGAAAAAATATAAAATCAATTACCGATATATTAAATATTATGTATGTCATGTTAAATAAGAAAAAAAAAACATACCATCCTCAAGCTTTTCAATGATGTCCAAGTCTTCTTCAACCTTTATATGTTCATTAGATCCTCGAAGCCAATCTTGCGTGCATATCAAAGCTTCCACAATTTTAGGAGTCAATGAACTCCTAAAAGGATCAAGCACTCTCTCACCAGTGCTAAATGACGACTCTGAAGCTACTATAGAGACTGGAACTGCCAATATATCTCTAGCCATATGAGAAAGGATAGGAAAACGCTCAGAATTCAACTTCCACCATTTCAACAAATCAAAATCCCCCTGTTCATCATAAAGGGCTTCATTTAAGTACATCTCCAATTCAGTTTTCCTATCCCCAACAACACCACTTTGTACCGTTGCACGCTTAACCCTTCTCATAAAAATTCCCCTTTCCTCAACTTCTATAAGATTTGCAATGGAGCTAGATTCACTCTCAACCCCAGGAGTACAACCAGGTTTGAGTTTTTCTTATATTCCTCAAACATCTCTTTCATTGCAATTTTGACACCATCAAATAAATGTTTTCCCTTTTCATCACCATAAATTGTAATAAAAACATCTTCTATATACTAAAATTTCCACCTAGGATCAAGTGCAAAAGCTATGAAAATAATTTTATTCATCTTATCGTACTCTCCCCAATACTTGTCAAATTTGCTACGCATTTTCACTCCCATTTCATTCAATTCCAAAGAACTGCTTACTTTCCAATCAGACAACTTAGCGTACAAATCGCAAATTTCAGTCCAATATGTGTTAGATGTCACATAGAAGTCACTATATTATCAAACAAAAATAAAATAAAACACACTATAAAAATGCTATAAAATCATCACCATCAAACACAATGAAACAGCCGAATGATGCTATAAAATCACAGCTTGAGTTTAAAATATTTTATCAGTCATGTCATGTATTCGTAGTGGCTAAGTTGATGAAAACACTAGAAGATATAAATGTATTATATATGTTTCTTTATTCTTTGCCACGTTGAAAGAAACAAGTGGATTTTAAAGAAGCTCTAAATAATCCAAATTCTGTTTGATGGATTGATCTTCTTCCTTTTCCATATTCATCAAATCACTTTATATAATATTTAATTTAATTAGTATCAACATTAATAATTTAGTTTATAGAATCATTTCTTTTCTCTGCCTTATCAATACGTATTCAATTTTTGATATAAAAAATTACGAGAATTTTTTCTTACGCCTGCATTTCTTAACATGGTTTGGTTTGTTTTTCCTTTAACCATCAAATTAAAAGAACTCCTACTAATGAACTAATATTGTTAACAACCCAGAGACACATAGACCAGATGCAAAGAGAAACTAGCAATCCGGAACTTGCGGGCAAGTACTTTTAACCTTAAGCTTTGTAGATCAAATCTATGGTAACAAAGAAATCAATTATCATTAAACGCATCAAACAAACAATATAATCTTTGTAGCA
>CATIWJ010053957.1:0-12384 GCA_949640765.1 Croton laevigatus | reverse complement strand
AAGTTCAAAATCGTTGTCAAGAACAACAAGAATGTGAACTCGTTGAACAAGATGTGAATCTTAATAATAATTAAATTTTATTAAATCTTTGTACCTGAAAGTATTGCTCTTGCTCTTGAAGTTCTTGCGACTGAAGGAGGAAGTTCGGTGGCCTGTGTAGGAGTCGACCCACGTACCTTAAGGCTGAAAGTGGCGGAGGCGGAGGAGGGGGAAGCTGAGGCTCAGAGTGCAGGTACCGATGATGGAGGTAGAAAAAAAAACAGAGAAGATGAAAAGGATGTGAGTCGGAACAAAAGAGGGAGGCGCGGTGGAGAAGATTAAATTTAGGGTTTTGACATTTTATTATTTACCGACCGATTTAAATTCGGTTGGTAACGTCTAAATTTACCGACCGATTTAAATTCGGTTGGTAAACCGAAAAATATGAAACAGTTACCGACCGAAATAATTCGGTCGGTAATCAAACGGTTGGTAACCGGTTGTTATTCGGTCGGTAATATGGGCGGTAAATTTTGGCGCCGGTATTTACAACCGAAATTTAATCGGTCGGTAAACGGTCGTAATTTTCGGTTGGAAATCGGTTGCTAATCGGTCGCTATTAATTTTATTTCATTTAGCTAAATTTCAGTTGCTATTCGGTTGTAAATCGGTCGCTAATTACCGACCGAAATTATACGGTTGGGACTCGGTCGTTAAATACCGACCGAATTTAATCGGTTGGAAAATTCGGTCGGTATTATTTTATTTTCTTGTAGTGATCATCCTTCAATTCTTCAAAACCAATTGCACACTTCTTCAGAATCCTCTCTACTTTTAACTTCCTCATTTCTTCTTTATCCAAATCCTTAGCCCTCCCAATTAACTCAAAGTATGACATTAAGTCAATGTCCACATTTCTTTCATATGTAATCACCCCCTACATACTTTGTATAAGGTTCTGTCAGTAGAACCCCTCTGTGATTCCACTTCAGATGAATCATTTTGTTTCTTTTCAAGTGTCTATCAAATATAACAAAATCAATTTCAAGCATATTGCTATTTTGTTAAACAATATCCAAAACCCCAAACCAAACACAACCCCGCCCCCAATTCAATATATCATCGGCAAGATGAACTAATTAATTAATTAAATAATCAATTAATTAATTGTTATTTAAAACAATTAACAAAAAACCCTAGAATTTTATCCAAATTACGAAAAACCCAGCATACCCAACACCCACATTTAATCAATCACAGTCATGATTTTGCAATAGAAATGCATATTCCATTAGAAAAAAAGATGAAGAAATGGCTTCATAACAACAAATATAAAGGAATAAATGAGAACTTACCTTTTACTGTTCAAACGCCTTCTACAATGGCTGGAAATAACTTTGAATATCTTCAATGAACTCAACAAGGTAGCCAACAATCTTCAGAAATCACAAATAATTTCAGGTTTTCCTTTAGCGAAAGATTTCTCAAACGAAAGATTTCTTCATCTTTTTGAAATATTTCAAAGTTTGGTTCTACCTCTTCTTCTTCCTCTGCTTCCGAAAATTAACATCTCTCTCAATAATGGACTAAGTGGGCCTACTTGCTACGTTGTTTAATTTTTGCCATCGTGTTCTTTTTTTAATTTTTTTATTCCCACATGGCATACACTTTGTCCACGTCATAGCGTGTTTGTTACACGCGGGCTTTTAATTGCTGCCAAGGACTCATATATGTACAAAAAATGAAGTTCAGGGATCAAAGTGGCGCTCCGAAAAGGAAAGATAGCCAACTATATGTTTGGCTCAAACCTCAGGGACCAAAGTATGTATTAACCCAAATGGAAAGACAACAAACTAAAACATTTAAAAAAAAAAAAAAAAGTTTCTATGTTAACTAAAAATAGGGATTTGACTTGGTCTTTCAGAAAATATGATACGTCATAAGACATATTACTAAGATTTGATTAATCAATGTCTAATTCAAAAAATATATGTTCGGCAAAGAATGGCCTATTTAGTAATTATTTATGATCTTTAAACCATTCCACAAAATTCAAAATATTCTCTGATTATTTTATAAATAAAACATAAATCAAAGCCTCTTATGTATATTTTTCCTTTATAGTTTCAAGTTCAAAGAACATTCAGAAAAAATTTTCACTCTCTAAAAAAATCAAAACCATGATTTTCTTTTAGTAAAAAGGGCCATTCATAACTTATAAGTTCAAAAATTTAAAAATAATTGAAAATTACTTATTTAGAATAATTCACTCCACTTGATTACACACCTTAGTTTATACATAGTAACAACTAGTTTACAATAAGGTAATGAAATTATCAATCTATCAAATTTCAACTTGCTAGTTTACATTACGTTTATAAAAACATATATGATACTTGCAAGAAACTTTCAATAAGCCAAACTACTGAATATTAAGTTTCCATCATGTTTATGAAATGTATATGAAACTAGTAAGAAATAATCTACAAAAACTAATAAATGTTTACCATTTCATTAACATATCCAATTCATACGAGGTAGGCCAAATGGGTAAGCTGCCTCTCACCTTGGCCAAAGAGCCAGGTTTGATTCCCCATGTCCAGCTCCTTCTTTCTCCTCCCCTAACTAATTGTACCTCAGTATAGTCCTATAAATAGTCGTACTCTAAGAGGAGTTAAGTTGGATTTCTAAAACAATTTAAGGCTAAGACCCTTTTTTCTAATTTTTTTTTTCTAAATAGCTTTTCTAAGTATTGTCAAAAAAAAAAAAAAAGCTTTTCTAAGTATTAAAAAAAATGATCTTATGATTATAGGTTAGAAAATCAAGTTCTGAATGACTATAAGTAAATCTCAGCTTGAAGTTAAGAATATAAAATTAGAGCGGATAAAACTGATTTAAAGACAATTGCGGAAATAAAAAGAAGTTTATTATGGAAAGTAAAATAGATTAGGAAGTCAATGATATAGAAAGATCTTAAGAGTAAATTACTAATTTTCTTATTAGTCTCTTGTATACTGCATATATTTAGATGTAATTGAGATTGTACATGTGTGCATCAAAACTATTGTTTTATTTAATCCGATACAAACTCGACCTGCTATTAGCGGGTTAGAGTTAAGATTTTTGACTTGTTTATTTAAATGAGTTGATACAAACCCAACCTGAAATTAAATAGGTTAATATATGTTGAAAATTTCAACCCGCATGTCGACCTGTGTAACTTGAAAACTAAAACTACGTCGTTTTTTATTTAGGTTTGTACATAACATATTCTGCTCCTTATCTCTCTTCATTTTGAAATTTCTTCACTCTCTTCATACCGCTCCTACTCCCATCTCCAGTCGTCGCTCCTACTCCCATTACCACCATCAACCTAACCTCCTCACCTCACGAGACGAGCTCCCTTCGAATCATATCTCCTACTCCCATCACCACCATCAACGATCTCCGTCGCCATTGGACATAGATTTTCGACCGTTATTTTTGCCGACAAGAAAACAGTTTGTTTTTCATCTTTTCCAGCCAATTGGTATATTGTTATGTTAATTTAAGGCTATATTTGTAATCAGGAAATCAAGATGGTTCTGTTGGTATTTAGCTTGTCAATTTTTATTGCCATTTGCATTTGTCGGCGACCGGCGGTGAACGGAAAACTCGCCGAAAACTAAACATATGCCTGAAATTTTTCTCAAATCCAGGGTGGGCTTCAGCCCACTCTTGGCACACTGCAGGTCCGCCACTGATACTAGACTCGTATATGCCTATACTAATGTCTTCATCTTCTACATGGAACTTCATTCCGACTTGTTCCTTGATTTAGAATATATTTAATTTTGACAATCTTCAAAATTTAATGTACTTGCATAGAATCTATAGTTTGCATTATTATATGGGGGATTTCTAATAGATTATTCTGACCTATATGGTTTTGTTAACATCAAAATTGTGTATTCTTGAGCCAACAATCAGATAAAAAACATATCCACTTCATGCCTTTTATATTCACACCTTGTCTTCATTTTTTCTTTTTCTTTTTTCTTTTCTCCTTTTATAGGATTGATACTCTATTCTAGTGCCACTCATACCCAATTATCATTTAGAATTCATACTTCATTTTTTTTTATATTTGCACCCTTCATTATCTAGATAGGGCCGCCCCTGGGCAGAGGCAAGAGGGGCGCCCGCCCAGGCCTACAAAAATTTTAATTTATCAAATATGGCGGTAGCCCTTTAGTTCCAACTGACGACCTGCAGCTCCTCTGCCATAGCTTTTTTTTTTCAAGAAACTATTATGTAATGTTCATTTTGTATGTTTTTGGGAAGACGATGAGTTGCGATATGAAGGTTGAAGATGGATGGGAAATTGTAAGGACGAAGGTTGAAGATGAGTGATAAATTGTAGGGATGAAGATTGAAAATGGTAAGGTTGTTGAAGACATGTTGTTGTTGATATTTGAGGAGCAATTTATGGATATTAGATATTAGATATTAGATAGGGATATTTAGGTCTTTTAGGTGGTCAAACTAGCTTATAAAATAAGTGCTTATTTTATAAGTTGCAAAGGATATTAGATAGGGATTAGTACTTGATTTAGGTAGGGGAAAAATATATATATTTTTTTAAAAAGGGAAAATATACTCAAATATTAATTATTTTGTGTTCTTAACTTATTATTTGGTAAAACAATCTTTTAAAAAAAAAAAACTTCGCTATTTTTTATTTTTTATTTTTTTTTTGAAAAAAATGAAACTTTCATTAATTGAAATAATAACATTCAAGTCTGAAAATTTGTTAAATGAATGGAGGCTCTAGCTAGTATAAAAGTTTAGTCTCGGATTTACATGGATAAATGTGGGGTCAAGTGGCTTTAATTTTTTTCCTGTTTTATTTGAACCCAAAAGAAAAATATTTAAAAAGTCCAATTTTCTTTGGTTATTTAATTTTAAACTCATATAAAAATTATCATAGGTCTACCAGTGATGAACCCCATTATTCTTTTATCTTCTAATCCACTTAATGGAAACATTTCCCCTATCTCTAATAATTTTCTTATAATCATCCACAATAGAACCAAATTTGGACAAGTTTAAATCCCTAGAACTCAAAATAAAATAAAATAAAATAAGTTGAAAATCTATAAAAATAGTGTCATATAACTTGATATAGAAATGAGAGGCTTCTAAGATCTAAAGCTTCGGCAATTGAAGGAGTATTTTTGTCAATCCGCCACTCGTTCGTTATTAATGTCAATTGTCAATTAGAAAAATAGCCATGAAATTTGGATTTGGCCTTAACATCTCCTGGCAATCCATGATTAGGGCCGGCCCTAGGCAAGGGCATGAGAGATGCCCGGCCAGGACCCATAAAAAATTTTTAATTTTTTTTTCCTAAGCAAATGGGCTCATATAAACTTTTTGAGAGGAGATTATGATTTTGTTCTGTTTAGAATTTGTAGTATAGGCCTACGGCAGTGTTCTCTGCATGCATGTCAGATTGTGGAAGGCTTGTTTTTTCTTTTCTTTTTATAAGGCAAGATACACAGTTTTATTTAATTTTCCCATTTGCTAAAAAACTCTTATTATTTTATATTTCTTAAATGAATTAGGGGTCCATTTTTTTATATCCTGCTCCCGGACCAAAAAATTTATAGGAACGAGTCTGCATATACTCCTCTGTTGTGCTTCCCAATATATATATAAGGGGGCCGAAACTTTTGGTTATTGTCACGGTGTAGAGATGACTCAAGTGAAGTATTATGGTTAGATGCCCTTGCGTCTTGATGACTCGAAACACCTCCGCTCACTATAGAATAACCAATTCCTACGCACATGTAGAATGCAAGTGGAATTTTCACCTCACATCTAGACCCACCATCATAAGCGGAAGAGTTTCCTGGTGAGAGTACTACTGGTAGTAAGAGTATTGATCCTCCTTTGGTAATCTTGGACCGTAGAAGAAATTCGCAGATCAAAGACAGTATTCACTTTCTCTGTCGCAAAAATATGTGACGCTATTTTTAGTGATGGCTCATGTCCGTCGCAAGTTCATAGCAAATCCGTAGCAAATCTGGATTTGCTGCAAAACTGCTACGAACTGTTCGTTGCAAATAGTTATTATTATTATTATTATTATTATTTCTAGCGGATCTGAGCTAATTTGGTAACTTTGGGCTAAACACTAAGTTTAGAGTGACTTTAATAGAATACTAATTATAAGTTGTTGTTATAGTATAACCCTATTCTTACTGATTTTAATAGAAAAAAGTATTGAAATCCTTAGGTATTTTTCGAAATTAAAACTTTGGGGCCCAAAAATATTTTAATAGAAAAAGGACTGAAATCTTTAGGCATTTGGCGAAATTATAGGGACCCAAAAATATTTTTGCAGGTAAATTTAGGGAAGTAAGTGTAAATTACAACTACGAGGTTATGTTTCCCCTTTTTTTATTCTATTCCACTTTTTTTTCATTCTCTTTTTTCTATTATTTTTTTTTTTCATTCATCTTCTTCTCTTTTTTTTATTTAAAAAAAAAAATTCAAAAATGAGTACTAAGGAACAATAATATCGTTAGAACTAATTATTTAAAATATAACAAACAGATTAAAATAATTTAATTAAAAATATGTGAAATTTTTTAAAGTAATTAATGAATTGTAATATTTAAAAAATAATTTAATAAAATAATAATATAATAGTGATGCAATCAACAAAAAATCGGTATCTTCGTATTGATTATCAACAAAAATTGTACCTTCGTTTTGATTATCAACGAAAATTCTACCTTTGTTTTTTTTTTTAATTAGCAACCAAAACGATTATGTCGCTAATCTCCTAACGACTAGCAAATCAGTGTGAAATAACCAATTTCATCATTGATTGTGCCGCTCACATTTTTTAAATAAACTATCCGTGTTAAAAATCAGGACGAACGCATGTCGAAAAGTGGAAGGGACTAAGCTATGTACAAATCTTATAAATGTTTAAATTTTTCAAAAAATAAAATAAAAATTAAAAAAATTTTGAAAATAAGAAAAAATGGGAGGGGCCAGAACACTTTCCAAAACCCTCTATGTTCGGGTATTGTAGCAAGTGTTGGACTTTCGTTTTTTTGTTTTATTTTCTGTGTATATTTGTTTGTTTTTTCTTTGTTTGATCAAGACTTTAGGATTGTAAATTTAGGTGTTCATTGGTGCCCATGCTAATCATAAGTCTCATGTAATTTTAAGGCTCATGAGCTCGAGGCAATGGATATTGTCTTTCCTTCGGAGTTTGGAAAAGAAAAAAAATTGATTACGTCGCTAACAGCTTTATCTAATTGATTTTGTTGATGATTCCAAATTTTTTGATATTGGGTACTGTTCAATGCCCTTTATTTTTTTTCAAAAGGGGTAGTGTTAATGTCAATTTGCATATAAGCATAAGAACGACGACATTGCCCATTTATTATCGATGAGTGCACACCAAGTCAGGCCGAGGAGTTTGATTTCATGAACAACCTCCTTCAATTGTGAATGCATTTTTTTGTTTTGGAGGAAATTCAATTGTGAATGCTTTGATGGAGTAAGTTATACAAATCACAAACTTTTCCTAAAAAAATCAAAAGATAAGCAATGTGATTTATCGTCTAATAAATATACCTAAAAGATAATTAGGATAATTAAAATAGATTTTGCTAGTTAAAGTTAATGTGAACACAACACTCCAAACAATACAAGGAAGAGGAAAAGAAGAAAAAGGTGAAAAATACGTTTAGTGACAACCAAATTGAACGAAGGAAGAAACGCGTTTAGGAATAAAGGTGAACAATGAATAATGCCATCAATCATTCTTAATTTGATTCATCCCTTAATCAGTAGTATAGAAAGGAAGAGCTTTCGGTTTGAAATTTCTAAATAATTGTTCGTTATTATTTTTGTTTTATATATACTAAAAGATATTGATATGTTAATAATGTTAATGTAGTTAGAGGTAATAATTGAGTATGAATTTGGCAAACTAAACACTTTGATACATTCAACTTTGAGATTGAAAATTATGGCTTATTATTATTATTATTATTATAATTAGGTGGCCTGATTAGCCGAACAAGCATCGTAGAAACATGCACCAAAATTGGCATTTGGATAAATCGAACTCAATTTTCACTTTTCAAGTAACAAATGTAAGCGTAAAGACTAACTCAACTACCCTAATTGGCAAAATTGTGGATTATTTACATACTTTAATTCCAACTAAATTCTTTATTTTTTGACATTAAGCTCTCTTAACTCAAATAGGTCCGATGTTGGGAGTATAGTTAATGATTATAAACTTTTATTTTTAGAACTCCCTAATGCATTTTGTAAGTAAGCAAATAGTAGTAGAGCTCACCCTCTTAATAGAACTTTTATTCGTTTTGCACATTTACGTATTTGGAACTATATTACTCAGTATGAAAGTTATCATAATGAATGAAAATTTGGGATTATTACTCTTAAAAAAACTCCAACTAAATTCTAAAATTAAATTAGTTTTACTTGTTAGATTGAAATTGAATATAGTTTGGAATAGCTTGGTCGGTTATATATATATATATATATATAACTGCTCGAGAGCAATATTATAAATCTTAATTAAAATTTTCATTTTCCCACTAAAAAGAGAACAGCAAAATAAGTGTATCGCATTATCCACTCATCTCATGTCCAAACCTAACCTATACAGAATCCCAAAAGGGAAAAAATAAAGATGAAAGCACTATTTGAATGGTCCCACGCGTCTCCACTAAACAAAGAAATGAACCAACCAATAATCCAAGTGGAATGCAAAATATATCTATAAATACGTTATAGTTTTGAGTAGTAGTAGTAATATTAGTAGAGGAAACCAAAAATAAAAATGTGGTTGATTTTGGTAATGATTTTAGAAGTGGGTTTGGGTGTTAATGGGCAACTGAGAAATGGGTTTTATTCTGCTTCATGTCCACAAGCTGAATCCATAGTTAGGTCTACTGTTCAATCACATTTCCAGCAAGATCAAACCATTGCTGCTGGATTGCTCAGGCTTCATTTTCATGACTGCTTTGTTCAGGTTTTTTAATTTTTATTTTTACTATTAGCTTCTAAAATTGATTACTTAGAGTTACTAATTAAAATTAATTCAGGGCTGTGATGGCTCAGTGTTAATTTCAGGGTCTTCTGCAGAGAGAAGTGCATTACCAAATCTAGGATTAAGAGGATTTGAAGTAATTGATGATGCTAAATCTCAGTTAGAGGCCTCGTGCCCTGGCGTTGTCTCTTGCGCTGATATATTAGCACTGGCTGCTCGTGATGCTGTTGATTTGGTGAACTTCAAAACCTTGCTTCTTATATATATATATATATCTCCAAATTTGAAGTCTAACATATTTTATTAATTAATTGGGCAAATTTAGAGTTATGTTTTTTTTTTTTTACTTAAGTTATAGCAGTAATTAATATTGTATATGTTATAGAGTAATGGTCCAAGTTGGGCAGTCCCAACAGGGAGAAGAGATGGTAGGCAATCTTTGTCGTCTGAAGCCTCTAATCTACCATCACCTCGTGATTCCGTAGCCATCCAAAGGCAAAAATTTGCAGCTAAAGGCCTTGATGATCAGGACCTCGTTACGTTAGTAGGTAAATTTTATTATTATTATTATTACTCAATTTTGACTGGCTATTCTTGTTATTAAATAAAAATAGACAACTAAGGTATTGAATATTTTCAAAATCGACTTGGTTTGTCTATGTTTCATCGGAATAGGGACTACAACAACAACAACAACAACAACAACAAATATTTGTCTCAAACTAGTTGTCATCGGCTGTATGAATCTTGAACTGTTATTCAATTATTCTCTATTGATTGGAATAAAGAAATTTTTTTGTCATTTTCTAAGAGACAGAGATTTAAAAAATTGCGACTACAAATTTTATGCTTTTTCGGTTATGTTATATGTAGCGTGGGGAATAAAGAATTAGATTTAATAAAATTACTTCCCTGTTAATAAAATATTAGTGAAATACCTTTTAGCATGTAGATTAACTGACACGGAGTTTTTTTATCTTAACCAAAAGTCTCGTGTTCAACTCATGCTAATACAATAATGTTTCTGGTAGAGAGAACTTTGCTAATCTTAATGGTATTGTCTAGCTCGAATCCAATTTAATTAACACTCATGGTGGTTTGATAACCAGAAACCAGATGGTAATATCCAAAAAAAAAAAATTATTAATGAAATAGATTATGATTAAATAGTACTAATATCAATTGACGGGGAATACAATACGTGCAGGAGGACACACCATTGGCCAAACAGATTGCCGATTCATTAGTTACAGGCTATACAATTTCACAACAACAGGGGATGCAGACCCAACAATAAACCAATCATTTTTAGCACAACTTCGAGCCCTTTGCCCTAAAGATGGAGATCCCTCAAAAAGAGTTGCTTTGGACAAAGATAGCCAATCTAATTTTGATGCTTCCTTTTTTAAGAATGTAAGAGATGGCAATGGAGTTTTGGAGTCTGATCAAAGACTGTGGGATGATGCTACTACTAGAAATATTGTACAAAAATATGCAGGGAATATTAGAGGCTTATTTGGCGTTAGATTTGATTTTGATTTCTCTGAAGCTATGATTAAAATGAGTAGCATTGAAGTCAAGACTGGAACTATGGGAGAGATCAGAAAGGTTTGCTCAAAGTTCAACTAATTTATCTTGTAACTCTATTCTATGATTAATGATCGTATATTATTACTATATGTACACAAACTTATTGTGTAATATATGCATTTAATTTTAAATTTCAAATGATATTTATATATAAAAGAATTGCTTTGCTATTGGCTATTATTCTAAAATAGATTGATTATTATTCCACATTTTTATTTACTTTTGTGTGCTAGTTAATTACCACTCAGTTATAATTCACATCATGGGTCACTAGTCATACAAAGTAATAAAAATAATAAATAACTAATAATTAAATAAAGAATAAAAATTCATAAAAAAAAGGATTAAATAACAAGAATGGATGCTAATGTAATGGTGAAAATAGTATTCCCTTTTTTTATACTTAAATTAGCAATATTAATAAAAAATAGTAATGAAAATAAATAGTAAATTAGAAATTTTTCATAAAAGATAAATAAAAATATATATTAAAAAAATTGAATACTTTATTAAAAATGATCTTAATTGGGTAAAAAACCAACCTTCAAATTGGATAACTGTTTAAACTTTATATAATTATATCTTTTCACAAATTGACCATAGGAGCAAGGTTTAATGAAAGAAACCTGCTCTGCTATAAATATATCATCCAAACTTGAAAATATGATTTCCATCAAAAAAAATTAACAATCTAACATTTATTTCGAATTGTCAACCAAAATAAATTAAAAAAAAGACATTAAAAATAACATAAAATAATAATCTAGTAAAATTCATACTCATAACTCTATTAACAAAATATAGTTGAGAAGCAAAATAAGAAATTTGTTTAAAAAAATTAAAAAAAAAAAGAAATTCTCAACTTATTTAAGGAAATGGCTAAATTTAACAAAGATTGGGAGAAATAAAATGTGACAAAGGAACCATTGCCGATCAAAAAATAAAAGATCGGCGATCAAATACAGTAAAAATTCTAGAGAAAGAATAATGAGCAAGAGAGATGGTCAGAATTTTTTTTGCATATGACGAATTTAGGAGACGGTAAAGAAACCGCCCCCACATCCAATAATAGCATCCCCAAAGTTCTACATAGACATGCTAAGGACGCGTTCAACTTGAGAGTATCTTTATTGCGGCTTGGTTTAATGAACAAATTATCTCTTAGCAGCTTATGACCTTGTAAGGAAAGTCGATAATACCACTAAAATTATTAATTCTCTAAATCCAATTTCGCAGAGTCCCCACCCATTCAGAAAACAATTGTGAAAGAAACAAACTCTAAATGACTAGCCTAAAACTGACCTGAATCCAAAGATCGAAGTAAGGATGTTAGTTAGCAGTGGAAGTCCTCGCTCTTTAACAATTACAGAATCTAGAGCTTGTGCTACAAACTAGGAAGAATGAACAGCAACAATGGAGTCACTAAACCTAGAAATAATAAGTGTTATAGAGGTCATGAGAGTTAGGGTTAATGCACTAGTTCTCTAGCCTTCATTCACAATGCCGAAACACTCCTTTGGCTAAAAATGTGGGTTATTTTTATGGGTAATTTTAGGGATATATACAAGATGAGTTCTAGTTTTTTTTCTTTTTTGACAGACAGCACTGCTCTTTATTTAATAATGAAATACAGACCCCACTAAATTTTAATTCCATTTTAAGTCTACTACTGAAATAACAACCCACGCGCCTCCTATTTTCTTTCATTCCTCATTTTCTTCGTCTTC
>CATIWJ010053890.1:0-15368 GCA_949640765.1 Croton laevigatus | reverse complement strand
GCAAGAACGCTAATAAACGAAGGATTTGAAGGATCGAAATCAAAAGAACGCCACAACGAAGTTGATAAGTAGATCTGAATTCGTGATGCAATCCAAGAATTAGAGAATCCACCCTAAATCTAAGAAAAGCAATTGAATATTCATGAAGAATAAACTTGTATTAAAATTCTAAAAAAAGTTGTTCAAAAAGCGTAATAATAATGGCCCTTATATAGTGAAGCCTTAAATCCTATTCTAACAAGGAAAATAAGAAAACTTATCTCTTAAGGAAAACAAAATAACAACCCATGTGGTCCTAACTAACTAATTATGGAGGGGACCACCAAAATAAGCCCAAAATAAAAGCCCACAAATAGCTAATCACGTCCAAACTCATCAACACTTGTAAAATAGCGTTTTAAGCCTCCAAACTTGCACTCAGCATCATAATAATCCTTGGTTGAAGTTCCAGCTCCATTCTAACATTCTCAGCTGCAATTTCGGTCAATTCTTTGCTCACTTGCTCTTGAACATGCATTCCTAAACTTGCTTGAAACTTCTTAGCTTTGCTTTTTGTCAATGGACCTTGAGGAAGCACCAAAGGATCCTTGACCGTTCCTTGATTCATATAAAAAACTCTCTGGTTCCCTTGCCTTGATTCGCCATTATTTAGAAGAGGATAAGAGAGAAGACATCTATTAGGGTTTTAATAAAATGGAGAAGTTGGGTGCAAAGCTCACTTACAGTTCTAAGAAAATGGGGGATTCGGCTGATTTCTTGTGTTCTAATGTCTATTTATTGAAGCAGCACCGTTTTGGGCTTTAGTTTGTGGTTCTGAACTTATAACATGCCTATCATTTGCGAATGTGCACCTTTCGTTAACTGCTAGACGAAAGGTGTGTCTGAATATTTTTTTTGTTGTTTAGAGGCTTTTAAAGTTTATTAGTTTATCGATGAGTGAAAACTCAAAATTATATATAGGTTAGGAGTGAAAAAATGTTAAACTAAGAGACGCAAGAGTATGTCCGTATAAAACTAGTAATTCTCACTCAATAAATTATTTTTAAGAAGGATGATACTCAGTGGTGCAGTAGTTTTGTTTATGCTAGTCCGAATCCTCAGCTTAGAAGATTATTATGGGTTCATCTTCATGAGCTTAGGGGTAAGGTGGCAGGTCCGTGGAATGTTATTGGTGATTTTAATGAAATCTGTTTTCCTTCGAAAGTTGTAGGGGGTCTCTTTCATAGGGAGCGCGCAGTGGCTATGTTGGATATGTTGGATGATTGTCATATGTTGGATTTGGGTGCTACTGGGTCTAAGTACACGTGGGTTCGCCGCAATAATAGTGGAGGTTTTTTGGGTAAGCGGTTGGACCGTGCTATGTCTGATATGGACTGGCGTCTGGCTTTTCCTAAAGCTTATGTAGAGCATTTTCCCCAGGTTTATTCAGACCATTTACCTTTGTTGCTTCGGTTCTCTGCTTTGGAAGTGAGGAATATCATAAGGCCTTTTCAGTTTTATGTTGCTTGGGCTACTCACCCAAAGTTTGAAGGGGTGGTAAGGGATTCCTGGGTTAATGATGCTACGAATCTCCCCCAGAAATTAGCCCAAATGAAATCTGCTTCTGTTGAGTTTAACAAGAATATTTTTAGTAGTATTCGTCAGATAAAGAGGCGGGTTGAGAGGAGGCTGTAAGGGCTCTAACGCCAGATGGATTTGGGTGGTTCTGAGGCGCTTTTTAGGCTTGAACAGTCACTTCATAGTGAGTATGAACATATTTTATGTCAGGAAGAACTTATGTGGTTTCAGAAATATAGAGAACAGTGGGTGAGATTCGGGGATCGAAATACCAAGTTCTTCCATGCTCAGACTATTGTTAGAAGAAAGAGGAATAAAATTCATAGATTGTTTCTTCACAATGGTGATTAGAGCACTGATCCACAGGTGCTTCAGGAAGAGGCCCTTTCTTTTTTTACTAATCTGTTTTCGGTGGATTTGCAGGTTTCTCGTAATTCTATTATGATGACTACTACCCCCTCCTTGTCTGGTAAGGACAAGCAAATGCTTTTGCAGCCTGTAACTATGGAGGAGGTCCGCCGGGTTGTTATGGCTATGCACTCTTTTAAGGCCCCAGGTCCGGATGGTTTCCAGGCTTTCTTTTATAAGCAGTATTGGCATATTGTCGGCAAGGATCTGGTCAACTTGGTTCGTAATGCTTTTGTTGATGGATGTGCGAACCCCAGTTTGTTAGAGACACTGATAGTTCTTATTCCGAAGGTTGATAACCCGGTTCGGCTCAAGGATTTACGGCCAATCAGTTTATGTAATGTGGCTTATAAGGTTATAACTTCGGTGTTGGTTAGTAGGTTTCATCCCCTTCTCCTAGATTTAATTGGTCCTTTACAGGGTAGTTTTTTACCCGGCAGAGGAACTCGGGATAATATATTATTGGCTCAGGAGCTTATGCATACTATGCACACTTTAAAGAGGGGTCGTGGTCTCGTGGCTTTTAAGATTGATTTGGAAAAGGCTTATGATATGGTTAGCTGGGACTTCCTCCATTCTTCTCTCTTTGATTTTGGGGTTCCATCTAGAATTGTCGATTTGATTATGTGGGGTGTGCAGTCACCAATTTTATCAGTTCTCTAGAACGGGTCTCAGCTTCCATCTTTTTCCCCGCAACGGGGTCTTCGGCAAGGTGATCCCCTCTCTCTGTATCTATTTGTTCTGTGTATGGAGAGGTTAGCTATCCAAATCCAGAAGCTTGTTTCGGATGGTTTATGGAAGCTGGCACGGTTAACTAAAGAAGGGATTGGGATTTCGTACCTATTTTTTGCTGATGATGTTCTGCTCTTTTGTCAAGCTAGTAAGAAGCAAATGAGGATTGTTTTTGATATTTTAGAGGATTTTTGTTAGGCATCTAGGTTGAAAGTTAATTCAGAGAAGTCCAGGATGATGTTCTCTAAAAATGTCTCTAGACGGAGGCAAGCTCGCCTTTCCTCTCTCTCTGGTTTTCAGAAAACTAGTAGTCTTGGTAAATATTTGGGTCTGCCTCTTATCCAAGGAAGGGTAAAAAATGAGGTTTTTCTGCCTATTATTGAAAGTGTCAGTAAAAGGCTTTCTTCATGGAAGGCCAAGCTTTTAAATAAGGTAGGTAAGCTGTGTTTAGCTAAATCTGTCATTTCCTCTCTACGGGTCTACGCTATGCAGGCTCTCTGGGTTCCTCAGTCGGTTTGTGATTTTGTAGATAAATCTATTAGGAGTTTCATTTGGTCTAAGAATGGCCAGGATCGAGGATGACATCTTGTGTCTTGGAAGGAGATGGTGAAGCCCAAGGTTCATGGTGGTCTTGGTCTCCGGTGTGCTCGTGAGAATAACATGGCTCTCCTTGGTAAGCTAGTTGCCAGTTTTTTAGAGGAACCGAAGTAGCTTTGGGTGAGGATTTTTATGGAAAAGTATGTACCTCAGAATAATATCTTTATCTGTCCAGAATTCTTTAGGAGCATCCTATATCTAGAGGGGTATTCTTAAGGCGAGGGATGCTTTGAGAGATGGCTTTAAGGTAAGACTGGGACCGGGTTCCTCATCGTTCTGGTATTCGAATTGGTTGGGATCGGGTGAATTGTGCGGGATAGTTCCTTATGTTAACGTTCTTGACTCAGATGTGTCCGTCTCGGAGCTTTGGCTCAATGGTTCTTGAAATCTTAATGCATTGTGCTCGTTACTACCTTTTGAGGTCCGAGATGAGATACTTCGTGTTGAGATTCCTGTTGTGCGTTCCAGCCCAGATACAATTGTTTGGGGTTCTTGTCCTCATGGTAGGTATTCTATTGCTTCGGGTTATGACTTTCTTATGCATTTTAATCTGGGTGCTTCTCGAATTTGGAGGTGTGTTTGGAAGTGCCCAGTCCCGGAAAAGGTCAGATTCTTCCTTTGGCTCACTCTTCATAATACGCTCCCTTCAACCCAAAAACGGGTACGTTGTCATTTATCTTCTTCTGCTGCTTGTCCGCGTTGTGGCGCTGAGATAGAGGACCAGGACAATTTGCTTAGAAATTGTCCGCTGGTACAACCTGTTTGGGATTATTTTGCTTTGCAATTGCCTTCTCTATCTACAGGTTTGTCTTTTTTGGACTAGTTGCATGGACTTATTATGTCTCCTAGTCATATTCTTTTTGTGACAATTTTGTGGTGGGTCTGGAGATGGAGAAATAATTTTATTTTTGAAGACCAGCCTTGGTCTATGAGTACGGTTGTCCGGAATATATGGCTCTCTTTTCAGGATTTTAAGAACTTTGGTTCTAGGTCCTTGTTCAACCATATGATTTCGGTTCAGGATGGGCCTACAGCTTGCCTCACTATGGATGGGAGCTAGAGTGCCACTCTCAATCGGATGGGGATAGGTGGTTTTTTTTGGGATGGTTATGGTAGATGGCGGTTTGGGTTTTCTTGTGGTTTTGAGCATGGTAGTCCATTGCTTGCGGAGTTGTTTGCTATTAGGGAGAGGATTTGCAGGGTCTGGGACATTGGGGAATGGGGGTTATGTTGTGAATTGGATTGCTTGGAGGCCATTGAGTTGGTTTCTACAAATATTGATGTGTCTAGCCACTGGTACAGATAAGTTATTTTGCATATCCGCAGACTTCTTCTTCAGGATTGGCTGGTGGTTTTTCGACATATGCGAAGAGAGAGTAATATTGGGGCGGATCATCTTGCTCACAAGGGTGTTCAAAATGGGATATCTGTTTCAATTTGGTCGCAGCCTCCTTCGCTGTTGATTCCCATATTATGTTCTGAGTTATTTTAATTTGTTTTGTTTTCCTTTGCATCCAAAAAAAATTATTAAGATACATTCAAAATGAAACGCTAACATAGCCGTTAGAAAAAAATTTGAATTGAAACATCAACCGTGCAAAAGATTCCTCAATTCAATATAATATAATAATCATTATAATAAGAGAATGTTTGCTATTTCTAAAGCAATTTGTTCTCACATTTTAACTTCAATATTATAGATAAATAAATTAATAGAAATAGTAAGAAATTTTATAGTTACAGCTGTCTGAGAGTGGGGACACTAAAAAACTAATATAAAAGGAAAAAGATAAATCCAACGGCTATATTTTTCTAATTTTCCAGCCAGCAATGCCGCTCTCTAAAAATTTTTGAAATGTTTCTCCCTCTTTTCTCTCTCCACTTTTTAAAATGTTTTCTTGAACAACGGACCAACCCTTCTCCCTCCCTTTTAAGTCTTATCTACTACCACTCTATCCCACCAAGAAAACTGCAATAGAGAATTACATACCCATTTTCTGCATTCAATTAAATTTCCACTCTTTCTTCTCTCCCTCTTTCCTTTTTTGGGGTCTACAAGCAAAAGCGGCCATGGGAGGCTGTTTAAGTAGGAAAAATAATGGATCTTCTTCTTCTTTGAATGTTGCACCTACCCATGTCTCTATTGCAGCTAAAGAGGCATTAGGAGATGCAGCAGAGGCGGTGAACATCAAGAAAAAGGTGGTTGAGGAAGAAGAGAAAGTGAAAGTAGAAGATGAAGGGATAGTGAAGAAGGAGATTTTTGTTATAAAGCATAGAAAGAGCCATGATAGAGAAAAACCGTCTATTCCTTGTCAAAAAGATGTACCTGTAGACACAGTTGCAGAAGATAATTGCACTTCTGCGGTTGAAATTAACAATAGTTTGGCTGTGAGGACCTCAAGCTGTACTAAAGAGGAAGTGGATGCTATTCTCATACAATGCGGTAGGCTAAGCCGGAGTAATTCCTCCGGCAAGGTTGCTTCTTCTGGGAGGAAGTATTCAGGTTCCAAAAGAAGCTTTGATTTGGATCAAGATCAAGATTTAGAGGATGTTGATGCCAATTCTAATCAGAAGAATAATGATGATGATGATTGTGAGATCCAGGAGCGAAGACGGCATCGCCAACGCCATCGCCAATCTGGGGCTAGGCCTTCTTCTCCTTCGTCACAGGGACGGAGGACGCCAAGCAGGGAAAGAGATCAGAGGTCTGGTAGCAGAGAAAGAGGCAGTAGCGGTAGCGGAAGGAGAGTGAGTCGATCTCCTGGTAGAAGATCAGAAACTGCAAATTCAAATAATAGTTCAACAACTAACAGACCTGGAAAGATGGTTTCAGTTCCTGCTACTGTTTCATCTTTAACAATGGATAAGAGTAACAACAATGGGGTTGAGACCCACACAGCCATTAAAAGGATCTCTGTAAAGAGAAATGTTGGAGATAGAAGTGCTGCTTCGCCTCGTTCGCAGTCTCCAGCAAGAACCAATGGCAGAGGTTCTAATGAGAATAACCAGCAGCAGCCATCGCTGAGTCGCAATTCTTCAAGAAAAGCAGAGCATTCTCCCTTTAGGAGAAACCCACTGAGTGAAATAGACCCCAATTCTCTTGTTTATCCACAACCATCTGGCAACAACAAGAACAGCAGAGCTCAAACCAGAAACAAAGAAATGGAAGGACAATTAGTGGAGAAAGAATCTATTAATCAGGTATACCTCACTTTCTTCCATACATATTGCAGATTTTTCTTGCAGAATCTGAAAATGGATTCTTGTTTGAATGCAGAAAACAAATGGTCAAGGGACTAATTGCAAAGTGATTAGCAATTTTGTGAAAGAGCCACAAGGAGTTGTTGACGAGGCTAAACCCCAAACACTAGCAAGAAGTAGGTCAGCAAGGAGATCAAGAGACCTTGACTTCAATCCTGACACTTCGCTGAATCCCACTGCACCATCTTACACTGCACTGTTACTTGAAGACATACAAAATTTTCACCAGAAAAGCACCACCACTGTCCCCTCCTTCACAGTTCCAGCATGTGTCACAAAAGCCTGCTCAATTCTTGAAGCGGTGGCTGATTTAAATTCTACGACGAGCTCCGAGGACAAAAGAAGCTCTAGTCTACTTATTGGAAAGAAATTAACAGAAGCCAAAGACCCTTTTCTAGAATCTGAAGTAATAGTAAGCGATGATTTAATGGAGCCAAGCCTACACAAATATGTCACAGTGAGGAGAGGGCGCACATCAGTAGCAGAAGACATGGATGGGCAAGAATCCTCAGGCAGCAACAGCTTTGTAGGTGGTAATGGTCATGGTGGTAGCCAACAGCACTGGGGATACTATTCTGGTTCTTCTTCATGGGAACCCAACTCTGCTGAATCAACGGATCGTTGGACTACAAGATCAAACGACGAAGAGAGTGCCAGGAGAGGATTTAGTGGGCAGAGAAGTGGAATTGGACATGGCAAAGTTGGTTCCAGTAAAACTATACACTCTGCTCCCGTCGTCGCTTCTACATAGAAGCGCACATTGAGATTTGTTGTAATGTAATCTGTTTCAATTCCACTGATTTTGTGGTTTCTGGTTGTAGACATCTTTAGTTTGATTTTGAGGGTTTGTTCAATTGACGTAGAATGCGAGATCTTTAAATTGGATTCTCGTCTCAAACCAAAAAATGTATTGCCAAACATCAATTACATATACGCACCAGAAATGACCTGATAATAAACATCAATTACATATACGCACCAGAAATGACCTGATAATAAAACAAAAGATGTCTAAATGTTTGAGCTATATGTTAACATTAAAAAGGGAAATATACAACAGGCCGTCTTTTGCTTTCTAAATGTATGCATGTATACAAAATATTACTACACAACAAATGGCATTCCTAAAGCCCGTTCAGCAATTTTACAAATCATAAAACTGTGCTAGACTAAAGATATTACAGTTTCTTTTGGCAAGAACGATCTCATATATTAATTCCAGGTGTTTCTCTACTTGCAAGTAGAGTAAAGGTAGCAAAAACATATTGCCGATATATCTACTAACACACAAATCATCCAGCGAGAAGTTCAAGTCATCAATGGAAGACTATCCAAGAACACAGCTTTGTCATTTTGAATCATTCGCAAGCCTTCAGAATCCTAACTATTCCAACCTTTATTTAGCAGATATATCTTATGCCAGCGGCGTAGATGTTGATTGGCATCATTTGATAAACTTCAATGTATAGATGCCAAAAGCACACACCCAAGATCATTGGCATTTTCTTCCTCTTAAATCAAAATGCTTCAGTCAATACTTTCGCGGTAATTGACCATGTATATTGCTACCACAGTAACAAGAGCCCCCACCAGCTGTAAGGATGAGAAGGTCTCACCAAGATATAGGAACCTGTTATAAGCCCAAATGCCAAGAATATGTCAAATCATGAAATGATTGAAGATTTCAGTGATAATCTGCTAAGGTTCCAGCCCCCAGTTCAATGTTTACAAAGGTCAACGCATAAAATGAAATTGTCATGCATTTTCACTGCCTTTTTTTTTGGCATATTTTTTCTGCCTTTACTGAAGAATCTTACCCAAAAACTGAAGCAAACATTGGGGTTAAAAATGTGAGAGAACTGAGCTTTGTCAAGCTACCTGAAATTATAAGCAAGACAAATCAGTTTCCCATGGCATGCCAAACTGTAAAAACAGGCCTGATTGTGCAAACTACAACACTTAATGTAAGAAAGCAATGAAAAAGACTCAATTTCCAGCAAACATCATATGACTGACTTTGAAGTAAATCATTCATTTATAAAATTACAAAATTTGAATTAATTATGTTTAATTCCATCATATTATTTATTTAAATGAATTTCTTCTTATTCCAGCTAGGACATATTATGAAATTCATTTATCACAAAATGGTTATAATTATGAATGTGAATAAGAAGAGATAATAAAACAGAACAAAATGAAGAACAAGACCATATGCAAATAGAAATTGAGCCTAGAATGTGTAACCTTTTGTTGCGCTGTAGAAGTACACCCCATAACTAATAGCACTTCCAAAAATAGAAGTGTAAAGGAGCGCCAATATATCATTCGGTGTCAACTCCTTAAGACTCCCACTAAAGGCAGGATCATGGTTGAGAAAAGAGATTACCACAAGAGGAAGACCACCAATGACCATGTGCTGCAATTAAAGTTCAGGTAAGTGTCAATCTCCTTTTGATTGCTTGAACTATTTGTAACACCAAAATGAGAAATTGGGAGATTGAACAAAGTTGATGAAACTGGTCATCAGACCCATGCACATTTGGCAAACCACAACGCAATTTGATGGTGAATTTCTTCTTGGTACTATAAAGAAAATGATATAATGTAATCACAATTACATTAGCAAAACTAAGCTCACCATCAATGATTTCCTCCATGGTGTCTGGAAAAACCAGCTTTGAACGTGACATTCCTACCCATGTAAAGTTTTACATTTTGAAAATTTTAAGGCAGTGTTACAAAAAAACTTGAATTTTTATCATCCATTTATGTCTGGAAACAACTATGCATAATTTACTCTCCATATGAGAAAACAAAAAGAACAATTCAATAGTTCAAGCATCAAAGAAACCTTAAAAGGGAACTAGGAAAAGAAAAATACCAACCACAGTTAACTACGCAACCATTAATAAGACTTAATGTTATTTGAAATATTCAGCAGAATTTATGGGCATTTCAGAATAACCCACCCATCCAGTTGCCATTACAGGATCTGAGTACTTTGTAACCCAACGGACCATGACTGTGCCTACTGCCATGCTTTGAGCAGCAAGAAGCATCCACCACTCTCCACTTCCCCACAATGACAAATTACCCTCGTCAAAATCCAGAGCAGGTAACTGCAGGATAAACCATATCATCATCCAATAAAAATACTATCGAATATATCAGACAGAATGGACAGAGAAAATTTTAAGTCCCCACAATAAAAATTACTCTCATCAAGAGCCAGAGCAGTAACTGCAGGATAAACCATATCATCATTGTGTCAATCCATAAAATGCTGCAAATCAATCCCAAAAAAATCAACAAAGCAATGTTTTTTTCCCTTTAAGATAAGAAAGACCATACAAAGCAGATATAGTGGAGGTACAGACCCACTTGCCTTTCTGTTAAGACGTGCCTGATGCAGGCACTGGGAGCCGTACCCCTTGTGCCTGGGGTGCATTAAAACAAATCGGCCATTAAATCATGTTTTTCATAGAACTCTGAACCAGTAGCAGTTTTAAATAACTGATAGAATCAAATGCTTTAAAAGGAATTTCAGTTCATAAATCTTTTACACCTATAAAAGCACAATAGTTTCAGTTTCCAATTTATACTAAATTTCAGCTGAGAAATTTTACCTGCTGTATTTTGTTACAGAAGTATGTAGGGTAGTTTGGTAATAGGGAATTAGTTCAAGCATACCTATAACTATATCCAAACCTGGGACCATAACAGAAAATTACAGAGGTTATGTCAATATGTGAAAGCAGTTAAGCAAGTGAATGCTTCTTACATGCATCCAAAATTTTTCTAAATGGATATTTGGACTGGATCTGAATTCTGTGGTGCTGCTCCTTGCAACGTTCTGAAGAATCTAAGCCCTAAAGTCATGTACTAGGAACACTAAATGGAAATCTAAGGTAACTTTTGATTTCCATTGAAAGGAATTAATCTTTACTGAAAGTCTGAAATAAATGTGAACCAAGTAAGCAAGGAAAAAAATTGGATTCCAGAAACATGAAACAAGGAAATAGGATCTCATAATGGGAATTTCTAATTTTCTAGGAGCTGAATGAGCTAATCCACAAGGAATGAGAGTGTAATGCTGAAACAAATGAAGCCATTATACTTTTTCTTTTCCTTCATTCCTTCAAGTATATGGCTAGTGCGAAGCATGATAAATCACATAAAGAAGCAGAGTATGAAGTTCCCCAATATATCAGATAATTTAGCTAACACTAATGCACATAAAAATCTCATACATGTAAAAGATCCAAATTGACAAGTTTACCTCAAGAAGTAAAAGTCCTACTACACCAAGTATAAGGCCTGCAGCTCCAACCAATCCAATGGATTCACCAAATAACAGGGCTGCAAGGACAGCTACTGTCAGAGGCTGTGAGTCAATTATCACCTGCAATAAGAAGGCTCCTTTATTTATATCATTTTCCCTTTGGCTGACAGAATATCACAGGTAATATTGACAGGCTTTATAAGTTGTTGGATAAGAAAACTCCTGACTCCTTGCTCCTTGTGCAGGATTCTGCTTACAGAGGACTACTATTTTGAAGCATAATTTAGATCGGATTCATATTGTTTTCTACTAGGCAGCAGTTTTAGTTGGATACTTCTACTTAGTATATTATTTTTGAGTTTCCTATCTGTAAATATGGAGAACAATTTCTTTATCCATTGGAAATTGTCAAATAAGTTTCCTTATAATAGCTGATATAGTAATTATAGAATTTCCAACTACTAGAACTGCAACTTGAATAGTCAACTCGCAAATCATGAACCGTATACATTTACATACAAGATAAAATATCTCACAAAGGATCCACTTATACCTTTCAATTCAACTATATCTTAAAAAATATCAACAAGATTAATTGCTTTATGTCATTATGAAGCAAAATATCAGCATGAAGAACTGACCAAAAGATATAAACCTTAGAAAATAAATTTCATAAACTACAATAGTAAAGGAATTAAATAAGTGGATGAAGAAAATATACACTGCCTAAACCTGCCGATGTCCTTTGCAACCCCTCAGCTAAGAATCCCTGTTCCAACATTGTTGCAATTATTGTCATCAGACCCAAGAAATAAATCATAATATCAAAAACCAGAAGAATCCAGTCACATTGCAAGTTTAAAGCACAACAATTCTACGTTCAAAAATCAAATATTATATTTCTGGCATTTCATTTCGAACTTATAAAATTGAAATTATATGATACAAGTCCAGAGCCAGCCTAATAATTTCAAATGCATAATATCTAAATGTTATCCACTGAGGTTTAAATAATTGTACAACTGACAAATCCGTTGATTATTCTGCTTGAAACAAATAACTAACCTGGAAACAAGCTGCATCAACAAGGCCAAAGAGAGCGATGGAGAACCATGCAGCGAGTCCAGAGGGTAAAGGCCTATTCTTAGAAGCTGCAAATGCAACTAAAAGCAAGCCAGAAGGAATAAGCCTAAATGCAGCCACGAAAAAGGGCCCGGCCAGAGGCAAAACCTCCTTCATAGCCACCATCGCCGTTCCCCAAAAAAAGAACGGCGACACTAAAATTCCATTCTCCATCACCGTTTCTACTAAATCGCGTTTCAATTTTTTTCCTCTACCTCCTACTTCTTCTAATTCCGTCGCCGATAATAGTGAACCGTCCGTTTCCGAGGGAGAGAGACGGCACTCCACGTCCAGGCCAGTCCCCACGCAATCAACAGAGGATGACGAATGATCATCATTAGAATCTGACGACGACGAAGATGTTGATTTTAATTCTACTCGTTTACTACCATTACTGCTGGAATAGAAACGGAAATGGTACCGTCTCCTTCCTCTTGTTGTTGTGCTGTTAGTGTAAACACAAGTTGGTGTAAATGATGATTTGAAACGATGAGAAATAGGTGGTGGAGAAGATAATTTTAATGGCAATAAAGGAATTAAATTGAATTGCGACGGTAAAGAAAGAGAGTGCAGATTCATGTTTTCTGTTATTTTAATGGCCTTTTTCTTTTCTTTTCCTTTCGTTTCTTGGTTTCAGCAACGAGTTATGAGTAACAGTTAGTTAGTACCGAGTGAGTGGCAGCTAACCAGTACACGTAGAGGCCAGGCCACCCATCATCGAGCATACAGGATTTTAGTAGCAAACTTCAATTTTGCCCTGGCCAAATGCATAATTTGGTCCCTAATGTTTGTCCGAAAGGTCTTTGGCTCCTTAACATTTTGCTGCAATTCGTTTTGCTTCCTGACATTTCAAAAAACACTACTTTTTGATGTCTAATTAACACGGCTTTACAAAATTTTGGAGCGTGGATTATTCGTGTTCACGTGCCAACAAATTTAAAAAAATGTAAAAAGAAAAGGAAATTTCTAAGTGCCTTCTTCCCTTCTTATTAAGCACTTTATCACCGCCACTTTGTTTCTCCTCTTCCACCTTATCCCTTCTCCTCTCTAAGACAATTCAAAGTTTGATTTACTGAATCTCTCAACCCAGCTTTCTTCTTTCCTTCGAATCTCCACCACCATCGATTCTCCTCACCTTTCAAATGGAATCAGTCACCGTCAGATTTGGAGAGGCGTTCGAGCATCTAGAGGTATTTTACTCTTTTGCTTTTCAGGAGATGTTTGAATCTCCACCACCCAGAGGTGTTCAATTTTTGAGAAAGAATCTTGCTGGGTTATTTAATCGACGAATGGTTATGGTGGTTCCTCTTGTGCTCGATGGACACAAGAGGTGTTTTCAAAACACTAAAACAGGTTTGAAAAATCTTTCTATGGTGGAAGAGGGGCGCCAGAAGCAGAGGGCCCAAATTCTGGCTACGTGTGTCCACTAATTCAATTAAAAATAAAAATGATTTAACCAAACTTACCTCTACTGAAATAACTACACAAATTTCTAATTTATACCCTAAAATAATTTAAGTTAAATTGCCTACCTCTATGAATTTACATTTGACAAAAGATTTAACTAAACTTACATCTAATTCTAGTAGCAAAGTAATAACGGTAGCAAAGACGCGGCAGTGTCAGCAAGGTAGTGAGCAGCTGCCCAGAGTTTTTGCCAACACATTGGCTCATTCTTCTGTTGTCTTTCTTTTAATTTTCTGTTGTATTACATATGTGGAGTAAACACAAAATAATGAGCATATATGTAATACTAGGGGTGTTCAAATCGGATAATCCGATCCGATCCGAAATTTCAGATATCCGAAAAATCGAATCGGTAAAATACCGATCCGAATCCTATTAAAAAAAAATCAGATATCCGGATAATTCGGATATCCGAATATCCGATCCAAATTATTTTTTTAATTACTTTTTTTTTTATTAAAAATCGGATATCCGACCCAAATTATCCAGAAATTTTCATTTTTTTTTTATTAAAAATCGGATCAGATCGGATATTCGAAACTCTAAAATTTGTGATCCGTATCCGATCCAAAAATTTTCGGATATCCAATCCTAAATATCCAAAACTCTAAAAATCGGATTGGATATCCTATTTTTCGGATTAGATCAGACGGATTGCGGATCGAATTATTTTGAACAACCATATGTAATACCTATTTACTACATTTTTTGTTGCCTATTGAGTTAATTGTTCTTACATAACTTCCTTTTTTTGCCTTATAGGTAATTCCACAATTATCATGTCCAGTTGCATTATTTACATATTACAACCCAATATTAAAGCATGGAATTTGAAAAGTTTATGTCCACTGAAAGACCTCAGTGTACATAGTAACGGACAAATTTTGTCAACTTAAGCTTTCACACAAGAACAACAGCAAAAAAGTTAGAACTTTTGTATGCTATCATATCTGCAATCAAAATTTTCAGATATAAGATTAACTTTAGCAGTTGAACTCTTGCAAGAAACAAAAAGGGAAAATTTTCCAAACTTGGAGAACAGTAAATTATAGGAACCTAAGGTACTCCTGTACAAAGACAGAAAGATTAAGTAGAGATCATACACCCAATCAAATTCACTTCAGCAAATCACAACACCCTCTAGCTAAGATACCGGAAATAAAATAATAAATAAACAAATAAATATTTTCTTATGTTTAATTTCAAAATCAATAAGCTGGATAAGGTTCGAATTTGCATTTTTCTATTGATAAAGCAATATCAATATAACATGAATTGTCCAAAGAACATGTAAAAGAACAAATAGGATTTAACGTTATGGTTTTCAATTCAAAAGCCGCAAACAAGAAGAGAGGCAAAATTTCCTCAAAAAAGAACAATAACATAAACCTTACATATACCATGATTTCAGGAATTCATATGCCAATTCTCAAAGAAAGAAAAGCATTATGCTAATTTCATAAGAAATTAGATTATAGAACAGAACCAACAAGACATCCTATTATTAGCATGATAGTCCAAATTATAGAGCAAATAATATTCATAATTAAAAAGAAAGAATCCAAACAGTATGCTGTACATCAAAAATCTCAAAATAAAAATAAAATTTTGCTGCAAAATATATGATCATCAATAAAAAAAGATAAACATGGAATAATCATCAAATCAAATTTCAATTTTAACAGCAAAACAACTAAAAGCTTAGGCTTCACAGTAAAACCCTAACTAACATCAATAAACCTTACCTCTAAACTCATCGAAAATCAGAGCAATGGTGACGGCGGCGACTACAGCAGCAGTAGAGGGGCAAACATGACAATTGGGCAGTAAAATCAGAGGAAGAAGGAAGAAGAGAATGGGAAGAAAAGAAAGAAGAAGAGAGGGGAAGAAGGAGGGCATATGTGCATTTTAAATTTCTATTGTATTTTTATTTTTTTTT
>CATIWJ010053820.1:0-10409 GCA_949640765.1 Croton laevigatus | reverse complement strand
CTCCTGACTCTCCACCTTCCCTTGTTTGAAGGCCATTGTTTTGAACAAAGACCATGAGTCTACATCACTTAGACATTCCAATTCATACACTCTCTCTGATCTAATCCCCTCAGCAACATTTTTAAGACGTGTGGTCACTATTATTCTGCTTCCACTTTCCCCTCCAATCAATAGATCTCTGAAGTCAAACCATTTGTTATAGTCCTCATTCCAAACATCATCCAACACAAGTAAATATCTTTTGCCATTAATTTTTTCATGGAGGCGATTTTTCAAGGCATCCAATCTATAGTTTCCTCCTGGTTTCACACCATCAACGGATTCTAGAATCTTTTCAACTAGTACTTTAATGTTAAAATCATTTGTAATGGAAACCCATATCTGCAGCTCAAAATGTGACTTCACCTCCTGATTATTGAAAACTGATTTTGCTAGTGTTGTCTTTCCTAACCCTCCTAGACCGACGACGGAAATAATCGGTACATTTTCATCACTGTGGGAAGACAAAAGAAATTCTATAATGGCCTTCTTATCAGCATCTCTACCAATGACTATTTCAGGCAAAGAAGAATGGGTTTCTCTTTCCTGATAGTCAACCATCATCTCCCTTTTGTCAGAACGCCCAAGATCTAAGAACAACTTCCTTTTTTCCTCAATCTTAACTAACTTGCTTCTAATATCCTTAATCTGATGAGCCATTTTAACAATAAAAAGTAATTGGTTTGAGTCCGAAAAGAACAAACGTACCTCCTTGACTAATAGCATGATGTTAATGACTATTTCAGGCGAAGAAGAATCTGACGAGCCAATGACTATTTCAGGCAAACAACAATGGGTTTCTCTTTCCTGATAGTCAAGCATCATTACCTTCTTTTGCAATTCCCTTGTGGACAAGTCATCCAACAAGTCTTCTGCATCTTAAAGTACTCGTTTGAGTGAATCAACCAAGAATTGGAGTTGATTATTCTTGAAGTACTGCTCCTCGGCATCAAGAAGCACAGCTTGAATAGCTTCAACTGTGTCCTTCAGATCGTGGAGCTCATCTTTGACACCCCACCACCGCTTGGCTTCTTTGAGGACCGGGGAAGCCAGCAACGGAATCAGGCGTCCTACAATTGCGGACAGTGCGGCATCTGCCATTGCTTGACAAGTCAAAGGCCTGATGGTAAGGTAAAGGTTAGGAAGTGTCTAAGCTCAATAAAAGGATAAGGAATATAATGCAACATTAGAAATAAATAATAGCCTGATGTAAATAGAATTATGTTATTGCTTAGACAATTATTGGTCCTTAAATTTTATAATATTCAAAATCAGAATAATATTCAAAATAAGAATAATATAATATAGGGAATACGAATTTATCGTTAACATAATATTGGAAAAAAGACAATATAAGAGAAACTCCAAAAGAATACAGCAAAATAAAATGGCATTGATTGGAGCTCTAAAAACTAATATATCGCTAATTTCCAACACTCACCTAATGCTCTTTGTCCATTTCTTTTATTTACCTTTTTTTTTTTTTTTAAGATTTTGGTATATGCAGCTCTAACAATTTAGTAAGTAAAGAATCTTTATTGAAAAAGTAAGAAATCAATTTATTTTTTTTAAACAATTAAAAATTTTTTGTTGGAGAAGTGAAAAATCAACTTTTCTAATAAAAATCATGCTTCGTATTAAATGCTTATATGCAGCTCTAAGGGCTGCATATATCAAAACCATTTTTTTAATTTAAGGTACAACAGGTGAGGTACAACCGGGGAAGAGAAAGAGCACATGTTTTCTGGCCAAGGCCACACATGAAAATAATTATAATAAAATCATATGAATATAATATTTTTTCCAAACAGAATGTCTTAGGGACTCAATAAATAATAGGAAAATTACCATTTAGCTACAAGTTTTGTTATATTTATTATTTGACCACTATGTTTTGACATAATTACTAAAATCCCTGACTTTTGTCACCGTTTTACTAAATAGTCACTACGTTCAAATTTCTTGATTTTCACTGTTTGCCTAAGATATTCCGATCGCTAGTGATAAAATATTCCGGCTGCCGGGATACTAAAAAACGACCGGAAGGCGATGAAAAATGTAATTAATTAATCCATTTATTTGATATCTTTTAAAAAATAACATTTAAGAATTTATATAATTAATATAATATATATATATATATATTAATCTTAAATTGAGCTAGAAAGTATGGATAAAAAATCTCATTTCTTAACATTTATTTTTAATTGTTTTACAAATTTTATAATTTTGTTTAATTTTTTTAAAATTTGATTGGATAGTAAAATATTATAAAAAATTTAAATTAAATCATGCTTTACATATATAATATATTTCAAATTATAAATTTAATTTAACTTAATTATATATAGAAAGGTTTGTTCACGCTTTTTTGGTGAGCTAAAGGCGATTCAAATATTTGGCTGGCTAATAGCTTGGAGTATGTGCGGCTAACGAGCGTATCAAGTGTGTGAAGTATACCAACTGTCAGGAATACACCCAATTCTAACTTCTTGGACTGTAGGTTGGTTTCACAGTTTCCCCATGAATTCCAAAGAAGGTACATATTTTGGATTTGATTGAATTATGTCTTGATTAACATAACTCAATACTTTGGTTTTGTTTCCCTCCAAGATTAGATCGACCGGAAAGAAGATAAATGAAAAAAGCTTATTCTAGACTTAGACATCAACAGAAACAAGTAATTACAAAGGAAGTTTCTCCAGACATACCTTTAGATGCTTTGATCCGGCAAAGATGAATGTGTAAAGATAAAGTTTAAAAACCGGGGTCTGAGTTTAAAGACGCGGGATCTATATAAAGTTTAAAGACATTGAATCTGATTTGGTTTGATAAAATGGTTAATTGATTGATTGATGTATTTTTTTAATTCTGCCTAAGCTATTTATACAACATAAAGCAATTACGTAAATTCACTCAGCCAAAGCTCTATAACCACCCATCATCCAAAGATAACCTCCACATAAAGCAGTTATGTTCCTAAGTGCATGCTCCACTTCCATCATGTGTAAGACTCACTCTGGAGCAAGTCTTCTGTAGTCTCTTGTAGATTCTTGAATTTTTCTTAACTTTATCCAAAACTTTAACCTAACTAGTTAAATTAAGATATATGACAAAAGTAACTAACTTTTTAACAAATGTTAACAAAAATAATTTTCTTTTTCAAAATTTTTGACAAAACTAGCTACTTTAGTAAAAAAAAAAAAAAAAGACAAAAGTAACCACCCTTTTAACAAATGTTGACAAAAATAACTACCCTTTTAACAAATTATGATAAAATTAACTACTTAACTCATATTAAACTGAAAAAAAATATATATCTCACTTTCATCTATTATACTCTTCATCCTATAAATACTTTAAAAATCAAAATTAATTAACACCATACATTAAATAATTAAAAAATTCAGTAATTAAATTTTAAAAACACATTTCAATTAAAAAATTAATTTATCATTCTATTAATGTAATTTTTTTATTTTTTCAAAAAAATTAAAAAATTTTTAATTTACATTATAATCTTGTTAATTCAATATTATATATTATAAAAATAATTATAACAAAAAAAAATAAACATATGCAAAATTCTGCAAAATAATTCAAAGTATGTTAAATAAAAGTTCAATGTTCAGAACTATTTTGTTAAAAGTATGTTTAAAACTGATTTAAAGTATGTTTAGAATTAGAAAATATCAATGCAAAACACCCAAAAAAAAAAATCTAGCACCCAAATAAAACTTAAATTCAATAAATTCAAAATTCAAAAATATATGTTTAAAGTGTGTTATTAAACAAATGTTCAAAGTATGTTCAGAACTAAAATATGCTCAAAATTTATTCAAGTGATGTTTATAGTTAGAAAATCAAGAAAATACAAGAATCAAAGCATTCAAATAACCTCAATTTTAGCAAAAATAACTATCCAGCAGTAGTAATACCTAAAAACACTATAAATCCATAAAAAAAACAAATTCAAAACAAGTTCAAACAGTGTTCCACTCAGGTTTAAAACAAGTTAAAACTACTAATTTCAAGACAAACTTAAATAACTAAACATGTCTTACTTCTTATTTATCAACATTGATTGAGCTCGTTAACTTGATATGTTCGAAACAGGTTATAATTATGTTTAAAAAAAATTCAAACATTGTTCAACTTATATTCAAAACAAGTTCAAACAGATTCAACTCATGTTAAAAGCATACATAATTGCAAATAGCATGCACCATAATGCCAAGAACCAACATAAAATTAGTATGGACTAAAAAGACCAATATAAAACTGAAATTTCAAAAATAACCGTGATAAAATTTATATATCATAAAAAAGGATATTAATAAAAGAATTCCATCATCCAAAACATGACTTAAATTCAATAAATTTACAAACATGTTCAAAGTATGTTAATCAAATATTTAAAGTATATTAAAAATTATTATGTTCAAAGTACGTTTAAAACTCATTCAAAGTATGTTCAGAACTATTTTGTTCAAAGTATATTCAAAACATACTCAAAATGATGTTGAAAATTATAAAATCTCTAGCAAAAGACCAAAAAATTAAAATAAATCTCAACACACAAATAAGACTGAAATCCAATAAACTCATAATTCAAAAGTATGTTCAACGTTAAGCAAATTTTCAAATTATGTTCAGAACTTATTTTAAAATGATGTTCAGAATCATAATCAAGAAAAACACCAAAAATCTAAAAAAAAGAAAATCTCAGCAACCAAACAAGATTTTAATAATTAATCTAATAAACTCAAAATTCAAAAGATGTTCAAAGTATGTTAAACAAATGTTCAAAGTATATTTAAAACTTACTCAAAATGATGTTGAAAATTATAAACACTCTAGCAAAAAACTAACAAAATTAAAATGAATCCCAACACCCAAACTAGACTTAATTCCAATAAACTCAGAATTTAAAAGTATGTTCAACGTTAAATAAATCTTCAAATTATGTTCAGAACTTATTTTAAAATGATGTTCAGAACCACAATCAAGCAAAACACCAAAAATCTAATAAAAAATCTCAGCAACCAAACAAGACTTAAATAATTAATCTAATAAACTCAAAATTCAAAAGATGTTCAAAGTAGGTTAAACAAATATTCAAAATGTCACATCCTGACCGTAAAAAATGTGGCAGAGTGGCAGAGTTGTAATTTAAGTAAAATACAATCTAATTAATAATAAAATTAAAAATAATAAAATACTAAAATTTAATTAAGATGGAATAAATTAAAATTGGAAGAGAAATTTAAAGGACTAAAATATTATTGGTCAAAATAGGATAAAATATCAATTGGAAAGGAAGTTTAAAGACTAAAAAGGAATTGGGAAGAAAAGAGTCGGCTGGCAGGGTATTGAGATTGAGGAATGGGACATGTAAGCTGGGTAAGAGAGGGGAGATTACTTAGCATATACGTGTCAAATAATTCATAAGAGACTTAATCAAATGAAAGAAAACAAAACATAAACAAAACTGACCTATTTTTCCATTCTTACCTCTCAACAGAAACCAAAAACCTTTGCTAAGAGTTAACATTTTGGGAACATTGAATAGATTAAGGGAAAAGCAGAAAGGAATTAATAAAGAAAAAATGGAGATTTAGCTACTGCAGTTTTGTTAAAAGAAACAGAAGAAAGTTTAAATCATCAATTCCTCATTCCTCTATTATTTTCAATAACTAACACCATAAAACAACTCCTGAGAGTCCACTGATCATGATCAATGTGAGAAATGTTCCAACCAGTTGCCGTAAACTCAGTATTCGTTTGGACTATCCAATAAATCGTAGGGTAACCTGAGAAGTTTAAACGTAGTTTCCTTGATCTCAGGCCATTTGTCTGACTAATCTAAGACCGGAAACCTATTGGCGGCATTAAGAGAAGACGACCGGTACCTCTCTTACCAATACTGAAATCACTTTTGGGCCTAAACGGGTTAATTAGTCTATAGGAACCCGATGTAGAGGAACAGGTGAAGAAGATCAAAATGAAGGAAAGGGTTACATTTTGAAGAAGGGGAAACAGCAGTATTTTGAACCCACTTAAAATGTGCATCTGTAGTCTTTAAAACGACGACGTTTTGTGAAGTGGCAAATAATAGTTTTGGCGCTCAAAGATCTGATTTATAAGCAGGGTGATCCCTGAAGTTCTTTTGGCTTTGTATCACTGCAAAAAAATTAAAAAATACTAAAATCGGTTGGTATTTAACAACCGATTTCCAACCGAATAATTTCAGTTGGTAAATAGCGACCGATTTACAACCGAACAGCCACATTCATTTGGTAAAATGAAATAAGATTAATAGTGACCGAATGTTAATTCAGCTGAACAAGCCTTCCTCAAAAAGTGGCGGCAGTGTGGTAAAGCCTTTGCCACTGGATAGTGCTACAGCTGTATGCTCGACCATCTTATCCTTGCTAATCTCCTAGTAGCAAAGGGCATTAGAGCTGCCACCGTTGCAACTGTTGTCAAGATTGTGGGTCGCAGGTCCAGACGCCAACTTGGTAAACGGTTTCATTTTTGGGCTCATTGTGGTTTCCCAATTGCCATTTATAGATGCCTGGTAGGTCCTACTATTTGTCAATTTGCATTTTATTAGAAACAATAATTAGTTCAACGAAATATCATAGTTGAATTATTTTGTGATCTTTATTTTTGCTTTTAGCTGAATGATAACAGCAGCTATAACTCTTCTAAAGTTTGCTAAAACAACAGCTAGTAGGTCCTACTATTTGTCAATTTTCTCTCCTCTTGAAATTTTGAATGTTCATTAAATGTTGTTGTCTTGATACCCTATAACAAAGGCTTGTTTGAGGTTTTGTTCTTGTAACATTCCGTTTTCTTATTAGTCAGTATTCCTTAAGTTATCGTTAGCTAATGATGTGTTTATAGGAGTTTCGAGTCCTGAGGCGTAGAAGTATTTGAGTCGATCTCGGAGTTCGTGCTAAGCATTGACAAAGTGAGGTAATTATTATGTTGGTCTAATAGATATAGTTGATTGGGCTTAAAAACTAATGGGCCTTATGGGAAATATAGGAAAGGAAGGAAGGGAGTTTATAATGGACCAAGCCCACATTTATGGATTTAACTCTAAAGCCCAAGAAAAAAATTACTATAAATACTCAACTAAACCCAAAACAAGACCTAGAATCTTCCATTTTTGCCTTCTTCTTCCTTTTTGTGCCGCCCCATTCCCTCTCCTCTCTTCTCTTCATTTCCTCAACTCTACTCTATTAAGCAAACTCAACATTCATCTCATCTCTTCATCTTTTCACCTCAAGGTCGGCCCTCTCCTTGATGAACTAAGGGAGTATCTTCAAGAGTTAAGCTACAAAGAGGGAGCTTGATATAAGAGGTAAGATAAAATGGTTAGGGTTTGAGAAATAAGCTAGATTCCTTAATGTTTATGCTAAGAATGGTTAATGTAGAAGTAGATTTAAGCAATTCATAGTAGGGGTTTAAAGATTCATAGAAACCCTAGGAATGAGAGGTTAGGGCTTAAGTTATTTGAAGTATAAACTAAATATATGCATATGTTTCATATAGATTTGGAGACCAAGGCTATAGATAAGGGGAAGGAAGTTGCTTAAGCTTGTGGAGAGCTCACATTTTGAGGTTTGATGCTTTAACCACTTTTATTTTAAGATTTTCTTTGGTTTTCTTGAAATTTTTGGATATTGTGATGATTTTGATAAAGGTTTGAGATTTGCCATGGACTCTTTGATTTTTCTCTTGAAAAACGTTCTATTAAATACATTTGTTGTGAACTATGCGTTGGAACTAAATATTTGAATTGAATTGGAAGTTGGTCTTGAAAACATATGAAAAACTCGTCTGCCCACACAGGTGTCGTGCTCGCGACCATCACGCCTTGGTGTGGTTGTCGCGCTCGCGACTACTTTGAGGGGAGACAGGGGAATTTTGAGGATTTGTCGCTCACGCGACGGCCACATACCATGTGTTCATCGCGCGCATGACTGCCCATTGTTTTCAGCGCGACCGCGATTGTCACACACCCTGTGACAGTCTCGACCGCGACGATGACAGGAAAAGAAGACCCTGCGCTCGCGACTAAGGTAGCATGCGCTACGGTCAGAGCTTTTCAGACAGATTTTCAAATGAAGTCTTATGAGGTAAAAAGAATGAGATTTGCTCTTAGGACTTAACATTTATTTATAATCATGAGAAAGGAATGTGAGAAAGATTATTGTGGGAATTGAATGAGAACGAGAATCGAATGATAGACATGTTATGATAATTGCAATATGAATGATTTAATTTACTTAATGCTCACGTGGTTCGCTTAGAACGCTAGAGATAAGACTGCGATGCATCGTAGGGTTTTGAAACGCGGAAAACATGATTATGGGTATTATGGTGCCCCGATTTGATGAAAAAATGTTGAGTATTATGGTACTCAATTTAAACACCTGAATATAATTCTCAAATGAGAAACGAGTATCATGGCACCCCAAAATAGAATGAAACCTTAATCTTATCCTCGAGTTCTTACAAAGCCACTAGAGCAAATACTGCAATGTGTATTAATGTTTTAATTGCTTTTACTCATTCTTTTCTTAAAATGTTTGTTATGATTTATTTATTGTTTTAAAATATTTTTATATGATTATTTAAACTTCGGTTAAAGCATCCACTGAGCAATAGTTTTGCTCAGCGAGTTTATTTGTTTAAACTCATAGGTTAAGAAGTAGTAGATAAAGCTTCGTCGCAGTTAGCCGTCCTCAGCAACAGCATCAACAGTCTTTTGGTATATAGTCATTTTTGTATTAGTTAGTCTAGCATGTACATAAGTCTCCTAAGAATGATTATTATTTGCAAATTCTATTTGTATTTAGAATCAAGGATATTGTAAATGAATTACGAAATATTAGTCTTAGAAAGTTAATATGGAATGGCTGTATTTATGTATATTTATACTCCCTCCATTTCATTTATTTGTCCAAATTCTCTTTTGCACACATATTAAGGAAAGACATACTTTCTCCACTTTTATCCCAAAATACCCTTATTCTTCTAATCATTACACTACAATATAAAATTACTCTACCAAAAGACATGATTTGACAACACCCACTATCTCAATAAAATACAATTAAAAATATACCCACTAACATAATAAAAAATTCAACAATTATTCCCACTTTCTCTTTTTAGCTTGACACGTCATCTTTGTCCAAGAATTGGCACGTTTTTTAACTCATCTTCTTTCCTCCAACTTTTGTTAAAATTTTGATAACTTTTCTTATTTTTATTTCTCCTCCGCTGTATGAAAATAAAAAAAAAAATTTGAAACAGATGGGACAGCTTGTGGGAAGAATGGAAAAAAAATGTCAGGTTTATAGTGAAGTGGAACGTGGTTCCCGCCATAACTGTTGATATAAAAGAAAAGTACAGTTAAGGTTATTGAGATTATATTTTGACGGGAAATTTGAGCACCTTACATAAGTGTAATAACTGTTAACAACTTGTGTAATATGTGGCGAACTTCGCAATCTAAGATGTGGACAAGTTTTAAAATTTGTGGACAAGTTTGTAAAAATAGTTAGCCACAACTTTAACACTTGTGGCCTGATTTGTGAAATAGTTGGCCATAACTTTAACACTTGTGGCCACATTTTGTAAACAGTTGGCCACAACTTTAAGACTTATGGCCAGATGTACTACTATATGAAGTCCATTTATCTTAAAACATAAACACGTGATAACGTACTAACACTTAACGACACTTATTATTTTCATCAATTAACCTAGTATTTGGTTGAAAATGATCAAAAGTTGTGATGATCAATTGAAATGTTGAGGAATTAGTAGGGGTACTACTATATCAAGTTCATTTATCTTAAAACATAAACATGTGATAACGTACTAATACTTAACGAAACTTGTTATTTTCATCAATTAACTTAGTATTTGGTTGAAAATGATCAAAAGTTGTGATGATCAATTGAAATGTTGAGGAATTAGTAGGAGCACTACTATATCAAGTCCATTTATCTTAAAACATAAAAACGTGATAACATACTAACACTTAACGATATTTGTTATTTTCATCAATTAACCTAGTATTTGGTTGAAAATGATCAAACATTGTTATGATCAATTGAAATGTTGAGAAATTAGTAGGTATACTAGTATATCAAAATGTCAATAGTTATGGACACTATTAACAGTTGTGGCTAGTTATTTACTATTGTTGTGGGCAACTTGTAATCCTTGTGGACAACATTTAACAAAAATAATGTAACACTTATTAACACTTGTGGACAACTAGTCCTAAATTTGGCCACAACTATTATCACTTGTGGGCAGTTATTCACAACTGTTTGCTATAG
>CATIWJ010053813.1:0-10900 GCA_949640765.1 Croton laevigatus | reverse complement strand
CTAAATGTATGCATGTTTTAACAATTCAATAACAATCTTAATTTCTCCCCCTTTGTCAAACAAGATCAAAAAGAAACTTGAAAATTTAATTGATAAAAGAAAACATTACATTATAACAAGATAGAAAGAAAATCCTAACATAAGAAGCTAATTTTTAATGAAAAGAGATTTTCCTTTGCCCTTGTCTTGAGGAGCTGAAGGACAAACTTCAAATTGATCTCCATTATCATCATCATCATCATGCCCATCAGAACTAGAGGAGGAGGAAGAACAGGAAAGATTTGCATCCGCAAGAAGGGTGCGTAACATTTTGAATACATTTTTCAACATCTTCCTATCCTTCTTAGTGTAGGGAATGTCGTCGGATGATGAAGCAGCTGAGGAGGAGCCAACAAAACGAGGTCATTTTGATTGACGCTGAGTGGTTTGAGGAGGTGGAGGAGGAGTTTACCATTGATTATCTTACTAACAAAAGTAAGATAATTGAAAAAGAAACCTACATTTTCAAGTGAGTGTCACCAAAAATGAATTTCATGGTCGAAATCATCACAAACTTGGCTTGAAATCAGCTTGTTATTGATGCATGTTTAAAGGGAGAGTTACCTATGCTGTATAGCCCACAATTTTTTCAGGTTAAGTTAAGGATGGTTTTGGCTGAAAATTTCATTTCTGGGCAGATTGACAATTTTGACCAAGTTCAGGGTCCAATTGGATATTGGATTGGTCAAAGTTAAATTTAGGAGCAAAAATGAAGAATTATCCACTAAATAAAACAGCTTACTTGATATATTTTGAATTTGAAGTTGCTACCCAACCCTTTGTGTCACCGCTGATTGTCTTCAAAACTCTGCTCCATTCTTCCAAGCTGTCTATACGGTGTTGGTATGTTTCTATAAGCCTCTGAAGTGCTTTTGCGAAAGTCCCATCCGGTGGCAGCTCTTGAACATCATCTGTTTCAACACGATAAAAAAGTGGCAAAACTAATTGATTTGATTTTACTCGGCAATCATCTATCACAACAAGCTCATCCAAGCACCATGGAGACTGCATAATTTTCAGAAAATATGACGATTGAAATCAATGAATCTCGGATCGCTTGCTCCAGTTCTGCCGTTATTTGTTCTCCTTAAGAAGCTTGTCATTGGTGAAGGGATCAATACCTTTTTCTTTTAAAGCTTCACAGAGAAAGGGGAGAAAACCTTGCCAGATGTCTTTGCCTCGAAAATTAATGAAAAGATTCAATTTTTTAAGCTACGAAGAAGAGGTTGAAGAAGAAGAAGCAGCCATGATTTTCTAATGCCTGAAAATAAAAGGAGTATTACCTCTGAATTTCATGATTAAAATCCCTTAAACTTATCAGGTTTTCTTAAATTAACGGATCATGATCGGTAGCACTTGTGTGTGTGTGTGGGGGGGGGGGGGGGGCGGGGGGTGTGTGTGTGTGGGTTGTGGGTGTGTTAGATTGTCTGGATATGAGGTAGGTAGTATTGGGGAGGGTCTATGGGGTGTGGTTCAACCCTTTTTTTCCCTTTAACATTTCCATGAGATTGTTTGGATATATGAGATGAAAAGTATTCCGTTATAGTTTATAAAATTTATCTCTACGTTATTATAAATTACATATAACTGTAAATTTAACAACAAAAAAAGATTATTGTATATTTAATTTATAATATATTGTCAAATTTCCTCAATAATTGCCAAGGTTGAATTATAAGCACCCTCCAACTCCTTTTCAACATGTTAACAATCATTTTTTTTATAAGCAATGTAAAAATTTGATTTTCATAAAAAATTTAGTGGTAAATTGACGATTCTATTCTAGTGTGGAATATTTAAAAAAAATATTTTAAAATAAAATGTAAAAGATAAAATATAAAAAATAAATTGATTTAATAAAATGATTTACTTTTGATTTTATTTAACTTCATTTTGAATTAATTGAATTTTACATTGTAACATATTAAAAAGAGTAAGAATTCATTGATATGATAATAATAGTCAATAGAAGAAGCTAAGATTGTCAAATGTGATTAGGTGGATTCCGCACATCACATCTACCCTTATAAAATATTTTGATGCCTTAATTATTACTACCTCCGTTTTTATGATATGTTTACATTTCCGTTTTTGAGTGTTTTTTTGAGTTGTTTACATTTCCATTTATAGTAAGTCTTGTAATTGTTTATTATTATTTTTTTATTGGTATTAATGAAAAAGTAAGTTTTTTAAAGGGTTAGTATTATTTATTATTATTTCTATATTGGTATTGGTGAAAAGTGGATTTGTATTGATATTGGTGAAATAGTGAATGTAAAGATATGAGAAAAACGGAGGTAGTAATTAATAATTTTGCAGATGGAGACAAAATGTTAGAAGGATAATTGAATTAGACAATTCCATGCTTTAATTAATAATTTCGTATCCTAATAAGATTGAATAAAATATAACTAATAAATTTATTTCTCAAAAAATTATTAGAACTAATAAATTTTAGAATTCAGTGAGATTCCTTTGCAAGTTGGGTTACTTAGAATTTTATAGTTGAGGTCTACCGAGCAAAATTGAAATCTAGCTAATGATATACACCAATACTTTATTCCGGGTCCGATGGTACAAAATCAGTAAGACAAAAGAACCAAAGTAATTTTTAAATATAATTTGGAAAAAGAATAAAATAGAAAAATAAAAAAATGTGATTGGTTTGATTTATGGATCAGTTTAGGTGAAATGTTTTGCCCTATAACCAATATTTCATTATAATTATTTTAAAGATGATTAAAATAAAATAATATTACCAATCATTAATTTAAAAAAACTTATTATTAATTTATACCATAACATTCAAATTATGATATTAAAATTGGACTGATTACTAAAGTTAATATAATGATTAAAATCATATCATAAGTATTGCAACATGATTGTAATAATGATTAAATCTAAATTATTTTATATCATTTCACAATAAAATAATTTAATAGATTAAAAATAGTATAAGAAAAATAATCAATTTTCTATGAGATTTATAATTAAAATATAAAAAAAAAATCCAATCCCACTAATTGAAACCTAAATTAAATAAAATATCATGATTCATAAAATTAAGAGAGTTGTGACATTAGTTTGTAAATTAGCTATAGTTAGATAACCATAATATTCTTTTCAAGAAAATGAAATGTAGCCATAATAAAACAATATAACAAATACAATAATATTACTTAGGACTTTTTAGTATTCATAGAAATAACTAAGCTACCAATTATGCATATAAAATATAACTAAAATCTTATCACGATTTATTCAATTGTAAATAAGTATCACAATTAATTTTTTTTTTTTATAGATTAGGGAATTAGAGTGACATGGTCATAAATTTAATTTTGAAGTCAAATTAGAGCTCAACAATTGGTGTATGGTAAATCTTAAAAGTGCAATCAATCGATAAGAGTTTGACTACCCTTAAACAACATTATGAGATCAATCCGTGGTGTAGTATGGAGCGCCTTTAATCTTGAAGCTACCCATCATGCCTCTATAAGGCACCTGCAATTAGTGAGTGAGATCCGCCTATCGGGATGGACACTTTGACGTCTAAAACCAAAAAAAGCCAGGGATGGAAAGGAGATCCGCATATATTGTCAACTGAGAAAGACAATGAAAGTTGGGGAAAATAGATGTTGATGACGACTCTGTTCCACTTAGGACAATATACGAGCAAAAGCTTCTTAAGGGATGGAAAGAAGATCGGCAAACCCCTATTATTGGAACTTATCCCAATCTCCATATACTCTACATTAGTTAATGCCACCAAAGTCATCAGAGAAGAAAGCCAACTTAAAAACTTCTCCTTTGTAGTATGTCAACTGTAGGAATTTCAGATTTCCGTGTGGATGACACAAATCCATTGCCATTGCATAATTTTCAAAGTCACCTTTAACATCTTCATCTTTAGGTAATGAATCCCACATCAATTCCAAACTCAGAATGTGTTGCCTTTCTTTAGAGTCAGCATATGTTAAATGTTCTTTATGCTTATGTTTTGGGTCTATATCTATTTTTGGGTGTTAATGATGACTCATTGGGCAGGCATAATGGAATGGTTTCCGACGTAAATGGAGGCTCAGAGTAGGGGTAAGCAAATGGGTAAGGATAAAACAGGTAGAACGGTTCAGGTACAATGAGAAAACGTGTAATCAGGTAAAACGAGTAGGTAATTCTGTTAATTTGGGCAATAATTAGGTAGCATATTCTTGCCCAAATTATCTATTTTGGCCAAGTAAAATAATGTCGTTTTATTTGCACCTAAGACGACGTCGTTTTATTTTTGGGTTATAGTATAAAATTCGAATTTTGGTTTACAATAGGTCTAGAGTCAGTTTCTGCACTTGTTTATCATTGTTTTTCAGCAACTCCAACATGCCTTTTTTATTTACAGCTTGTTTATTATTCGTTTGTTTCAGTGTTTTTACCTTTTTTACGTTGTTTTCATTGAGTGTCTTCATGCAGCAACAACATTCAAGTTGAGATTTGAGCTAATCATTGAGCCAATCTAGATCCAAGATCTAATTATTTTTCTCTCTTGATTATTATTCGTATTTTCTGTTTATTTGATGTTTATCTTGTGATTATTTGTGTTTATTGTGTTAGTGCATTATTCTATTTTCTCCTAACAATTCGGCATTAGTTTTTCTTCAAAATAATATTTTTCTTCATTACTTTTACCCCACATCTGAAAATCTAATCTCCGAATCCATTTTGGGATGAGGGATTAGTTCCTAATCCATTTTGGGATGAGAGATTAGTGCTTTTTCGCCCATTGAGTTAATTGGAGTCACTTTTTAGGATTTTCTTTAATTTTCTTTTTAGAAATAAATTAGAATAGCGACTCCTTCAAATTATTTATTTTCTGTGAGTCCCTATTTTTTAAATCTGTTTCAATTTCAATTTTGAGTTCGTATCCACAGTTTAGCGTGATATGTATTTTAAAATTTTAAATGAGTTAGAGTTTCGACATTAAAAAAGTGTAGATATCTGATCCACTTCCTTTCCTACTTGAAATAGTCCATGTCAAAAAATTATCAATGTGTGTTAATTTAAATGTTGAAGATATTATTTGTTTAAAAAGAATACATAAATTTATTACATTAATTTTTAGGTGATTATTTTATTATATGGATAACCACAAAAAATAGAATAATAAGCAAAATTGTCAAATTCATTAAAATAATGAAAAAAATTAATTTAGAGCTTTTAATGTGGTAGAATTGAAAATAATAGTCAAAAAGAATATTTTGCCTACAAGTTTACAGAGGGTATATGATGAGTTTACAAAGAGGAGGTAGGATTGCTTTTGTTCATACTATTTGCTTTTGTTGCACATTTGAGTTTTGCTTATTCTCAAATTAATTTTTAATTCGGTAAATTCGGACAATTCGGATAAAAATTCTAATTTGGGCAAAACGACTAAAGAAAAAAATTCACAAATATTCTAATTCAAGCAAGGATTTGTCAAAAATTAACCGATCATCAACCCTAGCTTAGAGACATTATCTGATACTTTGGATGGTAGTAGAGTAAAAACCTTGCAACTTGGTAAGCAAGTGGTTGGCTTTGTTCCTCAAAAGCAAAAGAGGACTAAAACCTGAATATTGATTGAGACTTTTGTTAGGTTTTTCTTTTTCAATTGTTGATCGTCAGCTAGGGGAGACTTCTTCCATATTTAGAGGTGAAGTACTAGTCTCCATTCATTATAAGAACAACAAACCAATTAAATTTAATACATTGTCTTGTTGCTTGTTTTTGCTGCCAAAGCAATCAAGCCAGCTGTCTCCATGCTTCCTTTTTTTTTTCTTTCCTATTCTTTGCCTGTATTTGAATAACAATTGATTTAGAAATGTAGCTCTTTTTTTTCCTAGTCCAATATCTCATACGCTGTAGTATGGTTATAGTGTTTTTTCTGCTTATTATTTTAATGGTATTGCATATTTGCTTTCTGATTAGAAACTTGGAATTATATTAGTATTGGCTTTAGTGGCTAAGATGATAATTTTTTGTGGAATTAGTTTAGTAATGGTTTCGAAGATTTTCCTGCAGGAAATCTTATGTGATGAAATTGCAGGAATCTAAAAGAAAGGGCTGTAGCAACAGCTTTTCTATATTTTGAATTGGATGTACAACAGCTTTTCTATGTAGCATATGGAATTTAAGCAATTGATTCGGATATTTGTTTTCTGTGCCCATCAATCATTGTTTTGTGATCTTTTTAAGGAGAGTTACTTTCACTGTACATATTTGATTACTAGGTCATAGCAAGCTTATGATTATGCATTCCCATTTTTGATAAATAAATAAAATTTAAATGTCATAGCAAGCTTTATAATGTAATATAATTGAACATTGACAATGCATTTGATTATTAGGTGCTATTTGATTTCTAGATTTATGGACATTTGGAGCAGTGGTGGGAGCGCTAGTAGTATTTAGGGGTGGGCAAAATTGGTTCGGTTCGGTGAACCGAAGCGATTTTTCAATTTTCGGTTCAAAACCGATTATTTTTTAATGAACCGAAAATCGAATCGAAAATTCGGAAACCGATTTTTTTGGTTCGGTTTCGGTTTTAACCGAATTTTACAAGTAAAAAAAACTCGGTTCATACATTTGGGCAAACCGAGAACCGAAAATTCGGTTCACATATTTTTACGAACCGAAAACCGAATCGAAAATTCGGTTAACCGATTATTCAGTTCGGTTTCGATTTACGGTTCGGTTTTGCCCACCCCTAGTAGTATTACTACTGGCACTGTTTTGGTGAAACGAAATGTCTCCATGTGGTGTCCAAAGAAGGATACAATACAAGATTTTTGTCATCAAAATGAATAATATTAAAAAAGTTAAGTGAAAAAACCTCCAATATAGACTATAAACATAATTGTTCATTACATATTACATATTTACAGCAAAGATTTTACATGAAAAAAATTAGAAATATAGTAGCAATGCAATTGGTCATGAAAGAGGAAGAGAAGGGAAATATTATTTGTAAAAAGCAAAATGAGATTTAATTTGTGCAAATTATATCCACTTTTAAATTTTGGTTCTTACCTTAAATATGTGAAGAATGAACAACTGTCTGGCTCTAAGAGGGTTTGTTTACAGCTTTAGAAGTGAGAAATTCAAAGTTTCATGATATTCCTTCCAAAACAAAACTTAAGAAACCCAAAAGGAGAAGTTTATGTGTACCTAAGGTTAGTCTCTTCTTCTACTCATAGACGTAGCGACCATTCTGTTGTACCCTCGAATAGTCAACTTCAATATTGGGGATATGCGCAATCTTAGGCCAATCTTCACCCTTGTTATTTTTGCATCTTTCTGACAGCTTGGGGCATCCCCAAATATCTAAATCCTGCAATGAGGTAAGGTTGCTCATCCACTCTGGTAAAGATGCCAAATTAGAACAACAGTGCAATATCAAGTTTTTTAAAGTGGACAAATGCAGCATCCAATTTGGCAGGGATTCCATTTCATGGTTGTCCCATAAACAAAGGGTACGGAGACCTCTTAGACCAAATGGTAGGGTTTCCATTTTCTCTATTCCGGGGCAAGAAGAAATCTGTAGTGTTTGTTAGGGCTGAAAATTCTTCTATTAATCACGTAACAGAATTACAGGAGGAGCAATACTCACTCAACTACAAAAAACAACCCTCTCTCACAACAATATTTTCTCTCTACAAGAAACACTCACAACTCTTCTCTCTCAATCTCTCACCCTCTCTGTTTACAATTTCTGTCTAACCAAACTTTGTAAAAAATGACATCTATTATAGAGCAGAAGTGTAATAATGTTCAGACAATAATGGGAGACAAAGAAAAAACATAAAGTTGACTTTGGCAAAAGAGAATTTGGCACAATGATGGGAGAATAGTTGGTATCCAAGGCTGGATATTCAACAATCTCCCCCTCCAGCCTTCTTCCGTAGTTCTCTCACTTTAACCGATACCATCTTCTTCTATAGCTCCCCCTCAGTCAATACCTTCTCTCTTTTTCTCTGAACACCTTAGAGAAAGGTATCTCATCCTTATTCGTAAACCATGAATAAGGGAAAAACAACAACATCTTGGAGACTCTTTCATCTCCGTATATCTCCTTCCTCCGAATCACGATGGAGGAAGGCCTCCAACTCGAATTATGCAACATCCGATGATATGGTGACCAAGGTGTCACCATCATCCTTCTGAGATTTCTGACTGCTTTCCACTATCTCTTTCAGAAACTTCCGACAATTTCTTATTTTGTGACCTCTCTTGCCACAATGATAGCATTTAATGATACTATTATCCTGATCCGAATCTTCGTTGACATTCTTTGGATCGTAGTCTCAATTTTTTTTCTCTTCCTCGGCCTCGACCTTTACTTCTACCTCCATTTCTGCCTCCCCCTTTTTCATTGCTTTCATAAACAAGGGCATACGATTGATCAACCCCGACTTCTTTTCTACGGGCTTCCTCGTTTATTAAAGCATTTGTAACCATCTGCATAGTTACTTTGCCATCGGGAGCAGAATTACTGAGAGTAACAACGAGCGTCTCCCAGCTATCAGGTAGAGAACTCAGTAACAATATGGCTTGCTCCTCGTCTTTGAGAATCCATTCAGCTGCACCGAGCTGATTCACAAGATCCTAAAATTGACTCAGGTGTTCTGCAACAGAAGTACCACCACACAACTTGTGCTTTACCAATCTTTTCATCAGGAGCGTCTTATTGTGGGCCGTCTTTACTTGATACATATTCTCTAGCTTCACCCAGAGAGTATATGCGTCTGTCTCTTGAGAAACATGATGAAAAACACGATGGTCAATCCATTATCTGATTAACACCACAGTTTTCTTATTCATTCTCGTCCAGACTTCATCCGTTTTCGTGTCTGGTTTGACACCTTTGACTTCTAAAGGCTCTGCTAAATCCCTCAGAATCAGTAAATCTTCCATCCTTGGCTTCCACATATTGTAGTCTGTGGGCATAAGTCGGATCACCGTATCCGTGCCTGAAGACTCCATAAAAATGCCTCAACTTTGCTTGTATCGGACTGTAGAAGCATAATTAGGCAAAATCGAGCTCACGATTGGATCCAGAACGCTGAAAAACCTTAGAAACCGGTCTGACTTCTTCTGAAACTGGCCTGGAACTAGCCGAACCGAGCCTCCAAACACACTGAACCGAACCAGATCGGTTCAAACCAGAGATCTTATCTGCTGGTGACGTGGCAGACAGAGAGAGCGCCACGTGTCACCTCCAGAGAAGCCCACGGGTGCGCTGACGTGTCATCCAGACCTGACGTGGCTGCCCACGTGGCTGATGACGGCTGCGCTGACGTGGCACCGACTGACGTGGCTTGCTGACGTGGCAGGTGACGTGGACACTTGGATGACGTGGCGGACGACGTGGAGCTGATGTGGCGCGCTGACTGGGATCGTCTTCTTCACTGCTGGCGCGTGGGGCGAGTGGACTGACTGGTTTTTCCCAGTAGCAGGCGCGTGAGGGCTACTCCGGCCGCCGTTTTTCCTCCCGAAAATTCCAGAATGCTCCTCTCGTCGAGCCCTTTCCAGTGGTGTGATCAAATTTTATTTTCGAGCAAAATTTGAAAACACGAAATTTTGATAGTGGGTGTTTTTGGAGAGAAAATTCTATGGAGCTCACCAAGGCTCTGATACCACTTGTTAGGGTTGAAAATTCTTCTATTAATCACGTAATAGAATTACAGGAGGAGCAACTCTCACTCAACTACAAAAAACAACCCTCTCTCACAAATTCAACTCTTCCTCACTCTCACTCTCTCTATTTTCTGTTGCCTTCTCTCTACTGCAATTACAAATAATGAACAGCAAGTTTTACAATACAGAAAGAGCATAAATATTTTACAATGTTGGGAGACAAGAATGATTATGGTGTTTGTTGACTTTGGCAAAAAGAAGTTGACACAATGATGGGAGAATAGTTGGTATCCAAGGCTGGATATTCAACACATCTATGGTGGTAACTATTGGCTGCAACTGTTTAATGGTTAGAAAGCTTGATAAACTAGCAGTGTAACTTTGCGTCAGAATTAGCATAACAAAACACCATACAATTACCACCATTCTTGATAGATTACTCAACTTTCTCCCCTGAAATTATGCAAAAATAGAAGCATTAACTTTTTTTGTTCTTCAAAAGTTAACCTTATCGAAATGGGGATGCCCCATAAGCCTACTTTATGCCATCTGGACTAACAGTTATCGATGAAAATAAATGGAAGAAGATTCTTACTAGGCGAAAAAACCATGGTTGAGAAGGAAAACCAGAAGCTAGTGCCCACTTATTGAGTAGGAGGTCCTCGAAAATCATCATTGATTCTGTGTTCAAGAACCCATATTACAAATCCAACAAAAATAGAGAAACACAAGGTTGTCACCCAAAGATCCAATGTAAGTGGCTTTAAGAAAAACCAAGCTTTCGTGCTTTCATCATCTGTAATTGGTACTAACATTGTTACACGACCAAATTGCATGTAAGGCAAAGTGAAGTCGACATATAAGGATCTGTTAGCCACAATTGATATATCTCCCACAGCAGCATCATAATTCTGTTGAAAATAGGATGAAATTATAGTTAGTTTATTAGTTTAATTTCTTGGATTTGATCACATGAAGTGTCTAGATTCATGTTTGTTTTACAATTCATTGTCCTGACTATTCTCCAAGCTGGGTGACTGATATTGTTTAAAAACACATTTTAACTCAAAAGATAGTAATTTACCTATTTGTCTGGACTTTATTTTTGAACAAAAATTGAAATGTAAAAATGTGTTATACTTACCCCATAGTAGACTTGATCGATCATATCATTATAAGTTCCGGCACT
>CATIWJ010053802.1:0-22507 GCA_949640765.1 Croton laevigatus | reverse complement strand
TTTTCATAAACATGTTCATATTAAATTTCAAAATCATTATTTTAATAATCATAATTAATTTTTAAAGAAAACACTTTTGCATCTTAAATTAATATTTTTTAATAACATATTTATCTTAAATATTTATTTCATAATCATGCTTTAAAATAAACAATCACTTTTATCATCACAAATTTCATTTTAATATAATAATTGAAAATATATTTTCTTTTTTTTCTTTTAAAACACTTTTACCATAAAACATGTTGTAAAATCTTATTAAAATTTGATATACTTTAACAAAAATTTACTTATTTCAAATTTATTTATTTTTTTGTCAAAAGTATTTTTATCTTAAAATTTTACTTAATACTTTCAATAACACTTTCCTCAAAATCTTATATTGAAATTATATTATCTCATAATCATAAATCTTTCTTTATTTTTAAATCTTACTCACAAAATTATTTTTTAAGTTATTTTAAATACTTTGATTTTTTCCAAAATAAACTTAGATACCTTTTAAAATATTTGATCCTAATTAAAATATTACTTTTATTAATACATTTGAAAATAAAAATATTTAAGTGGTAGTTTGTAAACACTTGTTTAAAAACTCAATATATATATATATATATAGACACACACTTTCAAAATAACCATTCTTAATAAATTGTATCTTTTAATGAAATAATAATGAGTAATTAATAATTTATTTGTTTTTTACAAAAATATTATTTTTTGTCGTATCCACATAGGTGGTTCCGACTATTTAATAAAAATCTTAGTTATTACTTTTCATTTATTTTATCATAAAATTCATAATAAACAAAATAAATTATAAATTTCGAAATTAAACCAAAATTATTAACTTTAAAATAAATAATGCAAATATTAAAAATCATGCATGAAAATAAAATTTAGAGCTTTCCACAGTTAAAGAATCAAACATCGGCCTCCTTACGTTAAGCTTCCTACTCCTTAATTTTTCTCAGATTGTCCTTTGTTCTATCATTGTCTATTATTCAAGGTCATAAGATATTGTCCATAAATTTGTCCATCTAATAGTCCATTTTTCATATAATTATTTTTAATTAGGCCTCTTTTAATTGTTCTCAATATAATTATCCAAATATTAATTGAATTTTTATTAATTTTTCCTCAATTAAAAATTCATTTAATAATTTTCTTGTAAAAAATATTAATTATAAGTTAATACTATTTTTATTTAATCAAAATATACTTCTATTAATCAATTATTAAATTTAATTTTGTAACATGTCCAATTAATAATTAATTTGGGTCTCTAAATATTTTTATGTCAAATTAAACCCATTTAATAATTTTCACCACATTTTATGGTTAAATATAATGTTTTCATAATTTATTTAGGTCCCTAAAATAATTAATTTCAAAATAAAACTTAATTTAATTAAATTAATAAGCTGTTGGACCTAATTGAAGAGTTAAATTAAGTTCAAGGGTTACTTACTATTTCGGAGGGACTAAAATGAATAACTAAAGAAACTTTCGAGCCATGTGTGCTATTTGTCAAACGCTAGGGACCAGAGGTGATATTTACACCAAAATGCAACTGATTATGCGTTTAGACCTTCTTCTTCGCCCGACGGTCTGCAACGCGGGTCGTAATCCATTTCTGGATCTGAGGCCTATTAGCATTTCTGGTGGAGAACGTTGGAAAGATTTGTACCGGTTGACTCCTCTCTCCACCGCTGATCGACTCGTGACCTCCAAGTAGACGACGGACAGCCAGAATTTGAAGAAACTGAGTTTGAAGGTTTCGGGTTATTTTAACGGGTTAACGAAAACATGACTGGTTAATCCGACGACTGTTCAAAGAGTTTCTTGCATCTAACTTGTTTGCCAAAAACCCAAGAGTAGATTTATGGCTTTGGTTTCTAAAGATGATGAATATATAATAAGTTGGCTATTAAATTTTTCTCTGTCTAATTTGAAAACGAAATTGCAGTGTTCATCCCACTTTCCTTCTGTATTCCCTGCTTCTTTATATAAATTTTATCCAATTATTCATGAATAATTATGGTAGGGTAAGTGCGGTTTGTTTGTTTTTGATTATTAACAAGATTATTTGGTTCATGTCGGCCATTTTCGTTCACTAAAATTTTCTTTTGATATGTTTATTTATTAAAAATATCTTTTGATAAAATGACCATAACTTCCTTAACTATTCCGTTAATTTATGTCGATTAATTTGACTAAATTGTCCTCGACAATTCTCCAATTTACGTAAAATAATTTGACTATAGTACCCTTATGAAATTTCAATTATAGTGATATTGATAATACTGTAATTTAAATTTACCGTCTTATTAGTTTCTACTTAACACTTTTGTAATATTTATTTACGGCGCAACGCACCTTATATTTTATTCGTTGATCATAGAATTGTAATTTTTGATTTCCAAAACTTTTGGGATGTGACAATTAGGCTAGCTCAAGTACCTAATATCTTTTGTGATAACATTGGTGTGACTTATCTTTATCAAAATCCAATATTATATAGTAGAATGAAACACATTGCTGTGGATTTTTACTTTGTTCGAGATCAAGTACATCAACAACTCATCTGTGTTCATTATATGCATTCAACATATCAACTAGCAGATTCACTAGCCAAAGTGCAAGTGAAGACTTTTTTTCTTCGTCATCTTGTCTAGTTAGGCGTTGTTCAAGTACCTTCTAACTTGCGGAGGCGTAATAGTGCTACAGATATAAGATCAATCCTAAAGACTAATCTTTCTATTACATTTTGTATTTGTAATTCTAAATGTTGATAGTATTCTAGGAGTTATCTTCTTATTCTCACATTACTGTATCTATGTACTGTTCGCCCTTTGACAACTAAGAGGAGGTGAATTAGTTGAAGATTTGAAAAAATTGAAACACAAAATTTGGTGGATAATTGAAAATGGAAAGACAACGCAATTTTATAGAGGTTCGGATATAACTCGATCCTACGTCTAATGAGGCTTTGTAAGCTAACCTCAAACTTAGTGTTTTAGGCTCACACTCAAACCTTGCAACAAACACTTAGAGTTTCTAGCTCACTCTAAACTTACAACAATTCTTAATGTTGAGTTTAATATTCACTCAACAAACACTCACAACAATTGTTACAAGAATTGAATGAAGATGAAAAGAACAAGAAGTTGTTGTGAAAGTTAAAGCTTTATTGAATACTCAAATGGTTCAACATCTTGATAGCTGTAGGTGGGTATATTTATACCCATTTTGAAGATTATAGTCATTGCTCCTTTTAAATAGAAGTCTATCTGAAGTTTCATATGTGTCTCGCACGAGATGAAGCGTAGAGCGTGAGACTACTCACTGACACTTCTCAACTGATCATCATCTTGCATTTAATGAACTAACCATTGGATGTTGATAACGGAAATGTCTCGTGCGAGCTGCCCATGTAGCATTTGAGACATAGTTGTTGAGATTTTTAATTGCCAAGTCAGATTGAGATAGCAAGCAAGATGAAATCTTCAACTGGACTGATTTGGTCTTCTTTCTCGAGCAAGAGCTCTTGGTATCGCGTGACACCTCGACGTTGGTTTGGCCTAGATAAGGTTAGCGCATGAAACCAAAACCCATTTTAGCTGCTAGACTGATTTTGCTTTACGTCTCGTGCGAGACGTACCCATCTCATGCAAAACCTCAGTGCTACTTTAGAACTTTAATTTTTTTGCAAGTAATAAGATTCATCTTCATTTGGTTAGGCTCAAACTTGCTGAAACAATACTTAAACACTTAAAAATTCATTAGTAGATCACAATATCATGTGAGTTTGTAAAATATTCAAAATTGAGGGCTTTTGTCATTCCACGCACATGTACGGGTTACAATATTGAGAAATACAACTTTTGAGTTTAAACATCATTAAAACTCTTTAACTACATTTTGGAAATTTAGTGCTATTTAATATATATTAGTTTCCAAAATGTGTTATTTAGCTCTAAACCCCCTATATTTAATTAGGCATTTTTACACCTGTGGACAAACTTTTAGGCTTTTTTTTTTTGAACCGGAGAAATTATATCGAAATTTTAAGGCTATTATTTAGGTCTGAAACTCTATTGACAACTAACATTATTATTATGGTGAAGAAGCAGGTATACATTCAAAAACTGGTGTACAATTTGCCTTAAAAAAAACTGGTGGTACATTAAATATGAAAATTGTGACCTCTCACTTTTAAAATTGTTTTGTTTATTATTTCCAGATGTGCATTTTAATTTATTTTTAGTGTTAGCATTAATGGATTCGTTCAAAAATTGTTCTTCCTCAAAGTCTACGAAAATTTTATGTCAATTTAAGGTAATATGTCAATTAAGGGTGAGACTCCAAAACTTCGCACATTTGGTAAAAAAAACACTTTCCCACATTTAATCAGATATTTAAACATGTGTTTTAATTACTAAATGATTGGCTTTGAACATCTACAATATTAATTATATTTGATTATTACATAAAAAAATAAAATAATTTTTAAAAAACTCTTTCTCAATTCTAACATCTAAATGATCGTCAAATTGATATGCCAAGAGACATTGTCCAATAAATCTTCAATTTTTGGAGGTCTTGCTATACAATGTCCATGTTAACATTGTTATATTAAATTATAGGCTCATGAAAGAAAAGAAAATAAAAATTGGAGGAGGTTACATCGGAGTGTATTTTTAAAAAATGATCATATACAAATAAAGCTTCAACCATGTAATCGTTCACATTTTTCATTTTAATGGTACATAAGCTACAATCTACATTAGTATTGGGCGTGCTCTTTGTATGGGATGAAGTATGAAATGTTTTATATAAAGTTCAAGATCTGAATTCTAATGTTATGAATTGAGAAAATCATATTCGAACCACGAACCTTTTCATTAATTGATTTTGATTTTGCTTATGAAGCGCAATTACATTTTTTTTAATTGAATAAACGATTGGTTATATATATATGTGTGTGTGTGTGTGTGAGGATGGGAGGTAATTATTTAATAAAGGGTAAAAGTGATAATTAAATATATTAATGGGAAAAATATTATAAAATTTCTGAAATTTTATATAATTAACTACTTAATATTTGTTAAAATATATTAATTAGCGTCTCTCAAGTATTACTATGTTATACTAGTTAGTCATTTTATTGGAATTGCTGTTAAAACTGAATAACAAAACAATAATACTCATGAACTAAGAAGTTAATTATATAAAATTTTAGAAACTAAGTAGTTAATTATATAAGATTTTAAAGACTAAATAGTTCATTTTATTAAATATGAGGAACTAAACAATTAATTACATAAATTTTCATTGTATTTCTTTATAATGTAATGTGTCTTTTCTCTATAGACTTACGTCAAAAATAACAAAAAACATAACAAAAGGACTAAATAGTCTAAGGGTTTAATAAGTGAGGGACTAATCAATGTATGTCTTTAAAAAAAAAAAAAAAAAGACTAAGTAGTTAATTATGTAAAATTTTAAAAACTTTATAGTACTTTTCCTTCTATTAATTGCACTTTAAATACACCTCATTGTGAGCCACCAGGTAACATTACTAAAATTATTATAAAATACATTAAAAATAATAATGACATGAGAGCTTATTATTTAAAACATTAAGGATCCGAAATAAATATTAAATAAAAGGTATGTTAGACTTTTGACGCTAATTAACAGTTAAATGAATGAAAATTTGACGGAAGGACCCAACGAAGAAGTTTAACTGTTAAAATTTTGGCCAAACTTATAATTTTACATTCAACTTTACTTTTTAAATTATTTCTATTCTCATTTGAACATTTTACCTATTACACCCTATTCTGAAACTTTAATTACCAATTTCACATATATTTAAATAAAGATCTAATTGAAAGAGCTGTAGATAATTGATTGAGTGAATGGTAAATATTATTTTTCTTTTTTGTTTACTACATTTTTGTCTACCTCATCAAATGTATGTAACAGATGCAAATTGAAAACAACAAAGACTTGTGTAGGGAAGACATTGATCAAGGACAACCTGAATTCGATGGGGAGGGGGTCCATGATTAGAGCAATTAAGAAAGTTATCTTTGAATTACTGCAAAAAAGGAGAAAAAAGAAAGTTCTCTTTGATGGTGAAAATGATCATCGGGTAAATTAGAACTCATATTACCACTAATTAAGACATGTTTGTTGGATGTTATTTCCATTAAAGAACAATGATATATCAGACTCAAACGGGTCAATTTTATTATATCAAAGTCTAATAATGTCACTCAAACCTGAAAGCCAAATGATAGTAAATAACATATTATGTTTCAATGTTAATTAATATTTTTTTCCAAAAAAAAAAAACACATTGTTTTTACATATTAGTAAAGGGAAATTTATAAATTTGGTATCTAGCTTTTATAAAATATTTTAATTTAATGTTTCACCTTTTTTTTTTCAAAATGGTATCTGAACTCACAAAACTAATTAAATTTGGTATATTCTACTAGCGTGTCTTGCCGAATTCCGGTAGGATGTTAATTTAATACTTAACCTTTATAAAATGTTTCAAATTGGTGATGGTGAGATACTAAATTGAAATAATTAATAAATGTTAGACGTTAAATTTATCAATTACCCTTTAGTAAATAGCACATTTTGATTTTAAATTACTTATTTATCATTTCTAACCTATTTAACTTCAAGTCAAAATAACAAACAGAAACAATTCCTTTTTCAACATGTATCCACTGACTAATGTGGAGTATGTTTTAGGTTTAGGGTTCTAAGTAGTGCTGAGCAGAACGTTGTTACTACCAAAAATTGAATCGAAAACTGGAAAAAAATTTCAATTTCAGTTATAGAATTCGACACTATTTTTTATTTTCGGTTAGTCAGTTTTCAATTGGATATTCAATTAGCATTGTTGAAATTTTCGGTTAATTTTGTTAATCGTAAAACCAAACAAACCCTACTAAAAATACACCGTTTTTACCGAAAATAAAATCAATCCCAACACAGAAAACCACGCCTTTCACTTTCTCTCTATTTTTTTCTGTTTATCTTCGCTTATTCTCTTGTCTTCACGGCTCTATGTCTTATGAGCAAAGCATAAACCAATCGCTACAATTTGAGTTGAATCCAAAATCTCTTCACTTCACTTCGTTTAATTAGGATTTTAATTATTACTCATCGTCTTCAATTTTTTTCAATCTAATTACTTCATAAAATCCTAATTATGGCTTTTTCTATAGTTCAAGTTCACATATTAGGTGGTTATGGGATTTTTATAATTACCAGTGCTCTGTGGAAGTGTTCTTTCGATTAAATAAATTTCTTCATCCGATGCGGAAAGTTGCGGATCAACTTCTCCAGAATTGGCTTTGCCTGCATGCTAGAGAAAGTACATATATGTTTTAGTTTTCAGTTGTAGTTTTTGAATTTGCATCATGCAATGTTTTGAATGTGATTGTGGATTTTATTTTTTAATCTGTAGTTTCCACCAGCCTTATGCATTTCCCTTTTTTTCTTTTGTAATTGAAAATATTGTGTTTTATTATGGAATTTATAAGGAATCATCCAAATGATAGGCCGTTGGCTTTTATAAGCCTAAGTAATAAAATAAAGGAAATACCTAGCAATGGTAATTAAAATTTATGTTCTGGTCGAAATTAACAAAATTTTATAGCTTTCTACCTTTAGTTTTCTTGATTTAACAAATCTATGTTGTTGTTGAAATATGCACAACAAGTGTTTGCCACAATGCATTCTATATTTCTTCACTTCTTTTCTGGGTTTTGGTTGAAGTTTGGATTTTTGGTGTTTTTGGTTATTTTTCTGTAATCAAAAGTTTTTGTTATCGGTTACCTATTAATTGAAAACTTTTCGGTTTAGTATTCATCCCTCAAATCCTTATTTGATTTACCAAAAAAATAAAAAACCGCAAGTTTGGTTTAGTTAACTGCAGAGGTGAGCAAATTTAGGGTTAAAATGAAATTCGGCTAAAACAGATAAATAATTCGAGGATAAAACGGGTAATTCAGCCAAATTGGAAAGGGTCTTCTTGTTGCATTAATAATCTGATATTATATTAGAGTTCGGTTTAACTCATCTTAAAAATACAAGTTAAGAATAAGAGAATTATTCAACCTTATATTTAACTTAAGTTGCTTTAATGTGAAATTTACATTCCCGATATATATAAATATATAAGATGACATGTGGCAAAATTGTAAAAAACAAAAGAAATTGATGGGTAAAGAAGTCAAAATATTTCTACCAAAAAATTGTTTGTTGGTTAATGTAACATAATAGCAAGTGATGTTGATCCTTCATAGGTATCTCCTGCGCCCACTTGCTCTTTCGTCTTCTCTCTTTCTCTATTAATAAAGAAGGAAAGGAAACCCCACTTCCTTCCATTTCAGGTTAGGATTCCCACCACTCATTCCCTTTTCTTTTTTTTTTTTTATTCTTAATATTTCTATTTATTCTTTTTTTTTCTCTTAATATTAATATTCTTCATATAACAACATATATTTAATTTATTTCTCAGTTGTTAATTAAATTATATTTAAGGATATCTTTTTTCTTATGTAGTGAACATTAAAAAAATAAATTTTAGTATTTTGATTTTGATAAGTTAAAAAACTAAAACCTATTCAAACAAGAGCTGTCAAGCATAGTCTCAGTCAAGTCAAGAATCTACATACAAAAACCTTAAAATAATATTTGACAAAATTAAGATTCCGTATTTCTTTTTCTTTTTTTTTTTTAAAACAATTAGTTATTTTTTAAATTAACTAATTCAGTGTAATAAAAATAATTACTATATTCTGGAAATTCATCCACATTAAAGATATTCTTATGATCATTTACAAAAATTTTCCATAGCAAAAATTTTTGTTTGTTTAGACAAAATTTTATATTTAGTCCTTTAACTTTGAGCTGAAACGTACTCAAGCCATTTTTTATGAGGTCTTAACCTTGCATCAACTATTTCTTGTAAAATGTGCTTTGTCATTGTTCTTGAGGTTTAGGCATTCTTTCAAGAGGTTTTAATCTTTTTTTAAGGAACTCTATGTATGTTAATTAAGTTTTTTTTTATATAATTTTTGGATTAATAATAAAAAAAGTAAAAATTGTGTTTGTTGTTAAAAGAAAACATTATTTCTTTTTTTAATGAAAGAGCTTAATACCAAGTGCATATATAAATTATTTCATTTATTATGAATTTGAAACTACGTTATAAGACTTGTTTATGTTAAAAACAAAAATAAGACTCATTAAAATAATCAAAATTTAACATGTTATTATAAAGTGATTTACTTACTAATTCTTGGTAAAAAAATAAAATAAATAGTATTGGGTCAGACTAGGTAGATCAATATTATTGTTGATTTGAATTCCTTTCCTACATCAAAATTCCAATCATGTCAAAGAAAGATTTACTAATAAATAAATTTTTCAAAAGAAATAGACAAAAAGAAAAGAAAAGAAAAGAAAAGAAAATATAAACCAGCTCACATAATTGTTGTTTAGTTTATAAATATATAGCATCCTTACTTCATTTTCCCCTCACACTCTCTCTATCCTATATTCTCATATTTACTTCTCATGTGAGAAAAAGACTCTCTTCTTCAAGCTCTAATGGCAAATATTTCTTCTGAATGTGTCTGTTATGTGCACTGCAACTTCTGCAACACTGCTTTAGCGGTATATTATTATTATTATTATTATTATTATTATTATTATAATTAATACCTTTTCTTGATTTGCTCCAATCATTAGCTTCTTATTTGATGAGTTTTAAATTTCATTAACTAATAAAAGATTAATAGTAGTATTTAAATTTATGAAGTTTCATGTGAAGTGATTTCAAAACCTAATTTAATTAAAGCTATAATCAAATTAGATTTCTTGAATTTATTATAAGGTTTTTATTTTGTTCAATGTTTAAAATTCAGATTGATTCTTGAATATTTACAAAGGATTTAACGAATATATAGAGCTAGATCGCAAAACTTTGAAGTGGGTGTAGTTAAAAGATCTAGCTAGGGTTTCACTTTCTTGAATAACCTACACAAAGATCTTTCTTTGTGAAGGCTTTTTCAATTTTAATTTTTCTTATATATATTTCATTTCCTATATGGAGGTAGATTTTTCTTTTAAATATGCTTCTTTTTATTCTTTTTTCCAAGAAAACTGCAAAAAGAATAGATCTTGAGATGCGCAAGTTCTTTTATATATTGATCTTTATCTTTTCATATAATCTTTTATGAAGCTTCAATTGCATATAAACAGGCTTTTTTTTCCCCCGTTATAAATAGAATTCTTGTTTCTTTTTCTTTTCTTCTGAAAGGAAGAAAAAGAGAAAAAGCAAAATGAGAGACAGATTTGATGACAGACTGAAATATAGAACTGGATTCATGGCTATGTTTCAGAGATCTGTAAATTATTTGATGGTTTTATGGATTTGGATATGTCATTTTCTTATCTTACTTTTTACAGCTTCACTGCTTAACAGTTGCAGGCGCACTGAAATAGTGGAATCCTAATATTTATGTCAACAATCTCTTTGTCCAAGAGAATTTTATTTTAGATTTCATATATAGCATTTTTCTCAAAACCTATGTATAATGTTTATATTTTTTGGATAAATTGAAGATTTTTACATCTGAATTAAGGATTAGAGTGATGGGTTTTGTGTCTTTTTATAAATTATTTCATTAGTTGCATAATTTGGATAATAATAATCTAAAACTTGTTAAATTTTGCAGGTGAATGTTCCAAGCAACATCATGTGCAATGTAGTAACAGTCAAGTGTGGACATTGTTCTAATTTGTTGTCTTTGAACTTACCTGCAATGCTGCAGACTTCTACTCATCATCATCATCATCACCAAAATGTCCATGTGAGTAGTACAAAAAACTTCATATACTTATAATTAACTATTCTCTTTTTTTTTTTAATCAAGTTTTCTAGTCAAATTATCAAATTAAAACTCATTTAGGGCAGTAAGAATATTTGAAATCGCTCTGACCATTTGAGCTAAAGGTTTTAGTCATAATTTTATGAATCAATTGCAGAAGCAAAATTTGCTAAATCAAGATCTAAATGAGCATTCAAAGGAGAATAGTGTTTCTTTATTAGAGTTTCCATCATCACAGAATGAAAGATCCAGAACACTTTCTGCACAAGGTAAGCCTGTCAGCAAAACCCTTCAAACATATATACAAATATAACTGTTCCTTAACTGAAAGAAGGCTGATTAACCTTAATTACAATGGATATATTTAATTATTTAAGCTGCCTCGGGGAAAAGACAACGTGCTCCTTCAGCATACAACAGGTTTATCAAGTGAGTATAGCAATAATTATAAATAGTTGATTAATATTATGAATTTGGCACCAAATACGTTTAAATTAAATTTGGAAATAAATGAATGTGTTGTATAGGGATGAGATTCGAAGGATAAAGGCAAATAATCCAAAGATAAGCCATAGACAAGCTTTTAGCACTGCAGCAAAAAATGTAAGTTATTGCTTCAATTAACAACTAATTACATAATATATCTTATTTATATTTATATACATATGATTGTTTCATTATTAGGGTTTGATTCATCTCATAATCATCTATATATGGACTGAGCTTCAAATAATATTTAGATAAACAAATGCAAATTTTTTTTACAAATAAAATTGAAAATTAGGTTTAAGTTACTGCTTGATGATGATTTTAATCTCTTAACTCAAGACGTACTCTTAATTATTGCAGGCTCACTGGTTTTGGATTTTCTTGTACTGTTTTCTTTTTCTTCTTTATACTTTGAGCTTCTGCAAAATTTTCTTACATTCATGAACTAGGTTTTGATTTTCGCTTCTTTTTTAGGAAAGTTTTGGAATTTGTGTTTTGTTTTTATCAATTAAGCTTTCCTTCTAATAAAAGTATAAATAAATAATTATTTCATTACTGAAAAAATATCCTAGTATATACTGAAAGTCTTGCATATAAAGGACATAGGCGCTTATCAGAGTGTTGTATGTTGGTCATCCTACATTCTACGAAAAGTGTAGAATGTGAAAGTCTAGTGTTTGACTCCTTCCAACTATATTATTAGCACCAATTTTGTGCATGTTTAAAAGGAAGAGTTACCCCATACTGTATATACCAACAATCTAGGGAGATCAGATGCTTGTCCCTTAGATGTTCAAATTTTACATTGTAAATGTAGAAAATTGAGTTGGTCATCACCATAATGGACTCCTGTACTATCTGAATTCAAAGTTGTATTAGGTGTACGAAAATCACCTGCATTTTCTATAAAAAAAAAAGACAGTAATTTATGAGGGGATGAATAATAATTAATTTATATGCAAAGATATATCAATTTTCTTGAGTTCTAACTATATCAAATAACTAATTTGAATAAATTAACAATAGATGACAATATATTTTGTTTATGAATTATAATGCAGTGGGCACATCTTCATGACGGCCGATTTGGTTTAACACTGAAATAGCAGCATTTAGAAGAACATTATTGCAGAATATCAACTCTCAAGGAGCCTATCTTTCAATAATGGTTTGTTTACTGTTTTTAGTTTAATTCTATGAGTGGAATGTAATGAATAAGAGTGTAAGATGATTAGCAACTGAATGAAGTACCATAATATAATGAGTGAAATTCAGTTTGCTAGGAAATCTTTGGATGTTTACTGCTTTGGGTTTAATTTATGTTTTATGAAAGCTTTTCCTATAGTACTACTGTCTTGTTATATTTTTTAAGTTATTGTTTCTTTGTGCGATTCGCACCAAGGTGCCAATTGATTTTATTTTTATTTTAAATTAACCATTTCATTGTATTGTGTTTTGAAATTCGACGTAGTTAGTCACAGTTTCAAAAAATTTAATCATATATTTTTAGTTAGATATGATATGATTTTTTTGTAGTTTGTAATTTGTAATACAGAGTGAATTTTTACAAATTATAACCACTTATAATTAATTTGAAGACTCGATGAAATATAAATAAAACAAAATACTTGCACAAAATGTAAATCACACATTCTAATGGCCACCTTTTTTTTTCAAATTAAGAATACTGCTATTTCAAAAAATTGCTAATAAAAAATCAAAAAATTTTATTTAAAAGGTTTCTAATATTTTTGAACTAATTTGGATAGAGAAAACTTAATTGAAAAGGTAGGTGATCCCTATAATATAATGACCTTTTGCATCTTAATCTAGATTCGTGTCCTTGAGTAGGTATTGGAAAATCAGATGAAACATTCACCAAAACAATTAATGGAGATAATTAATTGATACACGTGTCTAACTACTTGATGTTAGGCCACGTTAAGGCTAACCCAATGCATTTAAAGAGGTGTGATGCAAAATAGAACAAATGATTATTGACCTAAAAATTGATGCTAATGTTTCATTACAAATTCGTGAGGAGTTCAATGGGAACAAACATATCTATATATACTACTGCTATATAGCAATGGTGGCGAGTCTTTAAGTAAAAATAATTGTAGATATTAGATCTCAAATTCAAGATATATTTAAAAGAAACCAAGTTGTTTATTATTTGAAACAATTCCGTTGATACATATGCTCCAATTTAATTTTGAAAGGTGAAAAAAAAATATTGATTAAGTTTCTTTATTAATAGTATAAAATAATTGAAAATATTAAAATTATATTATAACTAAGTTTAAAAGATTATAAAATGTGTTAAAATATGTGCTGACTGGTAACGTGTAATTTATTTGTAAAGAAGATTTAGAGAGTTAAGTCAAGTGGGTGAAATAAGGCATTAAGTTAAGAGGAGGGGAGGGGGAGATGATGATGGGTCAGTTTCAAAAAATAAGGTCAAAGCAACAAAACAAAAGATGGTTGGATCCGTAAATTGATGATAGGAACCAAACAGTGGTTTGTCAAGGCAACATCAAAATTACTACTCACCAAAATAGAAAAGAATGCATTTAATATTTTAAGGGCAATAAAAAAGATTCTGATCAGATCATCACTCTCAGAACATCCAAAAATCCCCCGGATTTTTCCCCCCATGTCTTCCTCTCTAACTTTTACCAATCATTGCCCTATCATTTTGCACCAACTAGGAATTTTAATTTCCCAACACCACAATTATTTACCAAGATTTTTTATTTAATTATATCAATCCCATTGTTTAGCTATTGATACCATTACTTTTTTTTTAAATTCACTAGCATTCGTAAATTCAATAGATTTCAAATAATGTGGTTTGAGTACTATTAATGACATAGTTTGGCCAAAACTGCAATGAACAATTAATCAAACTATTAGATTTTAAATTAAATTTATCGACTTGCGGTTAAAATATTCCTTCGAGATCATTGGATTCAACATTATTTGACTGTTAAGGCTATGTTAGACTCATTCATTATTGATTAGTTTGGAATTTCAATATTTGATACTATTTCCGTTTCATTTATATAGGAAAATTTCTATTTTTTAAGCGTTCCATATATATAAGAAATTTTCCTAAAATGGTAAATTTTGAGTGTAGTAAAAAGTGAAAAAAATCCAAAATATATTTAACAGTGATAGATTTGTTGAATTAAATAATGGGTAAGAGCTGTTTAATTGGATAATTAATTTCATCTGCTGCTTTTTTCATAACAATACAATCAACTTCAATGACATTTAGAAAATTATTGCCTCTAATTAGGTTGTCCTTACCCATGTGAAGTATTTTGTAATTGTTTTCTCCTTTAATATCTAGGATACAACCTATATAAAATTGTAATGTGAGGAAGACTTTGTTAATGTTCAGTAGAGGATAACTTGCATATTTTTCCTCAACAGCATCAACAAATTGATTGGCAATCAATGGCGCCGCTCTAATTTTCAAGGAGTCAATAATATGAAAGAAATCCAAATAAAAAACATTCAAGTTAGAACTTTTAAGGGGTTAGCAAATCAACTTAATGTACAATCCTGTGGTAGCGGCTGCATGTACAAAAACTTAATCATTTACATCAATATGAAGTCTAGTATTATTGTACTGGATAAATATGTTGTGGGAGTAAAATGGTGGCTGCTTTTCCTTGATTGTGTGCAACAATTTTTCAATTAAATGGCCTTAATCAAATCTTTGGTCATATTTAAAATAGTCTTTGTTTCTATAGTATTTGCATCCCTGTTTCTTTTTGCTGGTTGTTTTTCAATAAATGGCCAAATACCAATTTTTCCATTAAAATTAATTCTCCAAAGCATCAGATATAGGCCTACTAAGGGTAACTAGGAACATTACCTTGGTGATAAATCTTTTGTTTTGATAGCTTCACAACAGCTATTCTTCGTCTTCACCTAAATAGAATTTTTGTGTTTGTTTGCTTATGTAGCACCATTTTTCATCGATATGAATCGCATTCTCTATTTTCTTGAAAGGCACTTTATTGCTTATCTCAGGGTTCAATTATGGCCGGATAGCATTAGTATGTGACCTAATTTCCCCATTCTTTGTGAGTTTGTGCATAGATGATACAAAATGCCCTAATTGACAAGCAAGTTGACGTATTGAGGTCCTAAACCTTAAGGGTATCTCTTTGATTGTTCCAAAATCAATTAGAAATTCTAACTGCCTTTCATTTCCCTTGTGCTTCTAGTTTCATCTCTTCCTTCTCTTAAGATCTTGTGCATAAAATTCACAGAAATAGAGAGAGCAATAATAATTTTCTTAACAATAGTACCTCTTCTTATACTATTCTCAAGTTTAAACACTAGATGTCTTCTAATTTCACTTTTCATTTTGTCACGGACATTTTTCCTTTTGTTACCTTTTATTGTTCCAAAATCAATTAGAAATTCTAACTGCCTTTCATTCCCCTTGTGCTTCTAGTTTCATCTCTTCCTTCTCTTAGGATCTTGTGCATAGAATTCACAGAAATAGAGAGAGCAACAATAATTTTCTTAACAAAAGTACCTCTTCTTATACTATTCTCAAGTTTAGACACTAGATGTCTTCTAATTTCACTTTTCATTTTGTCACGAACATTTTTCCTTTTGTTACCTTTTATTATTGATGAATTTGTGATTCCTTCATTTTCATCATCTGTTAGAGAAAAATTAAGATCAAAGTGAAATTCTAATGTATTAACCTCATTTAACTGGAATGATTTCAGATTTTGTTGGATTGAACTCATCTCTCTAATTTCGCCTTCTCCCTTAGTTCATAGTTTTTTTAAGTTGTTAACAGGTCTGTTACAGTAGAGATTCTTAAATTTTCTCTCAAAATAAAGTTTCTCCTACTTTAATTCAACTTGAACTATATAGAAAAGAGCTATCATCTTATTTTACTTACTCATAAATTTATCATCTTCAACTCAAAATTTCAACATAAAATAAAGTTCATCCCCACCATTTTCACCCTAATTTGCTCACCAAGTTTAATTTTTTTTCTCTTTTAGATTTAGCAAAAAAAAGGGTACATTAGGTGGTCCTTTACTTTTTGCCAAAAAAGTAAAGAAAAAAAAGGTGAAGAAAGAGAAAGTGGAGGTGTACTTTATAGTACACTTATGAATATTTTATTATGTTAGCCAAATCATTGATTTTTGGTTAAATTTTAAATTGTAGTGTAACGATTAGATAAATATAAGTATTTTAGAGTTAAAGTGAATAAAATATTAATATGTGTGTAAAAGGAATCTTTCCTATATAAATTAAACGGAGAGAGTATTAAGAATTCGACAATTTCCTCTTCTTATTGGAATTCTAATTTACCCAAACCAAATAAGAGTTTGATGCTTAAACTAGGGTTTATACTTGACCTCCATAGACCAAATAGCTTAACAAAGAAAAAGCCTTTAAAGTTCTTAATATCATTTTTTAAGATCTTTTTTTTTATACCTTTATGTTCCATTCTGTATATTTTCCCCAATTTATGGTTTATGTTGGAAACATGTTAGCTCCAACATGGCTTTATACAGTTTGTCATGCCAATTACTGTATCACCAAAACATCCCTGTCATTAAACCAATATATACGAACAGAAAATTGGACCTATGTACATGGTCCTAATTGAAATAGTGGTACAAAACTTAATTTGTTATTTTCAAATAAGAAACATATACTTAAAGTAAAATATTTCTCGTAGAACGACACGCTCCACTCCACCAATATCAGCAATAGCAACTCTTCATCTTTACGAGCAACAACTAGTTTAGGTTTCTCAAATTGCAACTCACCGTCGCCGTACTGCACCATTATTTTTCCTTTGGTGTTTTTCGTCATTGCTTCAACTCCAGCCACGACCTTCATCACCGAATCATCCATTTTCTTCGGCCGCTTTACCCAAATTTATTGAGCTCAACGCATTTAAATAGATTGCTTGATTATGATTCTGATCAGGTAAGATTTTTTAACTTTCCGCAGCTACATTAGAGTCTCAAGTTATTTTTAGAGCTCCTGCAATCATGCTATTTCTCTATTTATTACAAATTTTGTATATTAAAAGTAGGAGTCTGAAAATAAAATTGAATGTAGTTTGTGTCAAGACCAAAATTCCGAGCTAGTAGAATTAACCGTGTAATTAACGGGACACGTGTCGGATAATTAATTGTATAAATTGTAAATTAATAAAAAAATATGTAAATTTAATTAAATTTAGGACTAAATTGAAGGAAAGAAAGATAATGAATGACCAAAAAGGGAAAAACAGGAGCAAAGGGAAGAGAGACAAAAGAAGAAAGGACTAAAATATGATTTTCGAGGGTATGAATGAAATGGAATTGAAACCGTAGGGACCAAGATGTAGTTTTCCATGGAGATAACCACAACATTACGAAATTGTTAGAATCCGGAAATTTTGGAAGGAAATTGAAGGGGATTGAATTCTGAACATTTGGGTACCAAAATCGCTTGAAACCGTGCAGTATAAGCTGAGAAACGACCAAAAAATCGAACCTTAAAAACGAAAATTGGGATCTTTCAAAATCGAGTGTAGAGCTTGAAATAAATTGTATAAATCGATTTCTGGGATTGAGTAGAGCAGATTGGTGGTATTATTTGCTTCGACATGTTGTCGGAGAAGGGAGTTCCGGCCGAAATAGTTAAAAACCTTTCGAAGCATTTTCCGGGCGATTTATGCAGCGGTCGACGGAGTTAAGGCCATATTTGGAACGGCAGTGAAGAGAGGAAGAGTTTGGGTACCTGCTTGTCGCCGGAGGACGCCGAAATCGCCAGCCGCCATTGAAGCTCGCAGTTGCAAATCGCACGGCGGGAGGAAGAAGACGAGCTCTCTATAAAATTCCAAAACGACCCCTGTATTTTCGATAAATTTTACAATTTGCCCAGAAACTTTATGCCGCGTTTCAAAGGAGCCCCTGGTATAAATTGACCCCTGAAATGACTTTGGTTAAGTAATCAAGCCCAACAGATTATAAAACGACCCTTAGACTTAATTTTAATTAGATTTTAGCCCCAAAACTTATAATTGAACGCAATTAGACCCTTTAAAAATTACAAATTGGCCCCTGAACTTATAAAATAGTTCAATTGAGCCCAATAGAAGGACAATTTAAATTAATTGATTGAATAAGAATATTTAGGACCCGAATTTAATTCGTAGACTTACAAAATATTCAATTATTATTTATAGGACCTGAAATCGACGGAGAGCGTAGAAATTGAGAGTTTGCGCGTAGGATCTGAGGCGGACTAAATACCAGGTTTTGTACTATTTAGTACTTAAACTGAATTTGTTTTTCTATCATTATTTTAAGTAGTTATTATTTTACTTGCACTTGAGATTCTAAATTGTTGGGTACTCGAATGTGCGTTCGAGTCGAAAAATTATTTGTGAATTGTTTTGTTACACTGACGCGATAATTACAGACATAATGTACCAGCGCGGTATGAGAAAAATGATAGAATTTCATGAAAAGAACTTAATGAGCATATTTGAATGAAATGACTGAATTTTATTAAATCTCTATATTATAGTTATTGGAAATGAAAATGATATGCTATGAATGAATGAGAAATTGTGTTTAACTCTACCCAGTAATTGAAGTCCTAGTGATAAGAACATATCGACATGTGGGCAAATCCTGTACAGGAGATTGCTGTAAATTATGATATTGTATTAATTGTATTGGCGTATTGTCTAGATGGCCTGTGCAATACTAAGAAAAGATTTGGCGTATCGTCTAAATGGCTTGCACAATACTAAACCAGAATAGTATCGTCGAATAGTCTAAATGGCTACACGAAATGCAGCCCTTAGTCTTATTTTGGAATCCAGTATGACCAGTGGAGTGGAAATGAATTATTATAACAAATATGCTCACTGATTTGTAATAAATGGAATTTTACTGTTGCACTATTTTGCTAAATATTTACTGCTTTTTATGATTATATTAGATATAATTTTTCGAAATGAATTCGTCAACTGGCTTTAAGCATTATTGTTTTATATATTGTATTCACTGAACATGGAGGTGCTTAGCGAGTTATTTCTGTAACTCGCAGGTCCCCCCATAGATGATGAGCCCGAGGAATTGCAGATTCCTGGAGAGGTCCCAGATGACATTTTATTTGGAAGAAACTTTTGTCTTTTGTAATATGACATATAACTGATCTATATGTTAAATATATACACTTGTTATGTGTTAATTATAAATTGTAAAGCCAGGAACGGATTACTGTGTAAATAAATAAGTTAGGTACTGTAGTGCATGTAAAATATCGGTATGCTACTCTAACGTTATAATATAAAAAAAAACTATACTATGTTGTCGTATATGACGTTAGTAATAGTGTTGTGACATCACAACTTATCTTATTCATAAGGCGAATTAGAGTGTTACAGTTTGAATTGTAATTTGGGAATTGATTGGGGTCTAGCACTTAGGGTCTATTTCTAAAATTTAAATTTTGGATAAAATTAAAGGAAATCACAATGAGAGTGTTGTAGCCTAAACCCTTGTTTATGACATGAACTACCTCCTACAATACAACTAAAAGAAATCCAACTCCTAATATGTATTTTGAAATGCAAGAAAAACTAAAATCAACTTTAAACCCCTTAGAATATGTAATAATTTAAGTTGAAACTTTTAATATCAAATTATTTTTTTCTAAATTTGATTATTTCATACCCAAAATTATTACTTCTGCTGCCATCTAACTGGTTGTTTAATACTCAAATATATTTATAATTAACCAATTTAATATCAAAACATATAACTGCTATTGATTTAACACTTTGAATTATATAAATAATGACCAATTTAATATTACAAGCTGTAAGTCATATGATGCGTCATTCATCTAATTTTTCAATAATTTTATATACTAGCTGTAAGTTATATGATGCGTCATTCATCTAATTTTTCAATAATTTCATATATTAAAATGGTTGCTTGCTTAGTTTATGATTTCATTTAGAAATCAGCAAATTAAAACATAAATTGAACCGGTATGATGGGTCAATTTACCTTCGTGAATTCCATAAACCGTAGACTTTGTTTCGGTGCTTGATTAGTCAATTTTGTGAGTTATAAATCGAACCAAAAACCAAAATGGTTAAGAAACCAACCATCAACATGGTTGCCAAATATTTAAATAGTACATCTTTTGTTAGGGGTGAGTGGTTCCGATTTTGGATCAGTTCCTATTAAAAATTAGAATCAAAATTGGTGTACCTGATTCAGTTTCCAATTTGTCGGTTCTAATTCTGAATCTAGTTACTAATTAAACCATATGTATTTTTACATATAAAATTTTTCCATTTTCAATTTTTAATTTCGGTTCTTAATTCAGGTTCTAGTTTTAATGAAAAACTAGAACTATACCCATTTTAAAATTTTAATTTCCAATTCTGATTTCATTTTCTTTAAAGTGATTATTTACCCAGTTCCAATTCTTGGTTCTGGAGCCCATAAACCATGCACACATACTATTTGTTTTCAATTGAAATAAAAACAAACTTCTCGCAAAGAAACCAAATTTCACTTGTCTTCAATTTCTCATCTTTCTCTAATTCACCGACGTTGCCCTTTCTGGTTTGAGAAACGCTCCTGACGCAAAAGCTTTTTCATTTCGGTGCTCACTGCCTACGCCGACGGCGAAGGTTTCTACAAGTTCTGGTTTCAGTTTGATGCCGAGCTTCTTCGATTTCTGGTACTCTGATTCTGGTTTCAGTAGTTCTTCTTTGATTATTAGTCATTATATTTCAGTATTTGTCTATTAATTTCTGTGACTAGTAGCATATTTTTGTATTCGAGTTTTAGTTTCTATAATTATTATTGTTAATATATTGTATCTGATTGTTAATTTTATCTATGATTGAAAAGGTTGTGCACGGTTTATCTGATTGATTTTGCATTTCTTAAAACAAGTGCCGTCGATTTTTACGATTCGGTTAGTTTTCGGTTCTTCATATACTCGGTTTGAAATTCTGATGAACCGAGGCATTCGGTTTTCGATCATATCCTCTCAAAGCAGAGCTAGCAACTGAACCACAGCGACAGCGTCCATATCCAGGGAAAATCCAATTTTTTTCAAGAGGTATTGTTATAAAATTCTATCACTATTTACTTGTCATTTTCTTATACCTTTCCTCACCACAATTTACAATTGCACATCAAGAACCTCTATCTTATCGTCTGTCTGACCCACAATTAGGTTGCACTCTTTTTCCCTGTTGTTTCAATTGACAAAGATTCTTTTCATTATTAAATTTTATGATTATGAAGGAATTTTTGCTTTGTTCTGTTGCTTTTTCCATTGTTGAACACATGAAGTTTTATAGAGATGACAGTTGACTTTCAATTTTGTTTAATATGTACCAGATACACTACACTATATTTGATTTTGAAGTTTTAGACTTATAATCTTATATTGGATTGGAGCTGTTGTTTGATTTTGTTATGCACACAACATGTTTGATCTTTTGCCCAAATGAATACTTATTATTTATTTTGTTTAATATGTTGATCCTGGCATCAAATTGGAAGTGGTTTGCTTACAGTATTGTTATTGAGCACGATGGAACATGATGAGATAATTTGGGGAGATAAACTTGTATTAAGAGGATTGAAGTTCCATGGATTTCACGGAGTGAAACCAGAAGAAAGAACATTGGGGCAGAAGTTCTTGATTGATGTAGATGCTTGGATGGATCTTAGAGAACCTGGAAAATCTGATAAGCTGTCAGATACTCTTAGCTATACTGAAATTTATCGGTAAGCATTTTGTTCGTCATATGCAGAATCTGTCATACCATGATTTAAATGTCTCCTAGTTCTTCTAATTCCGCTAAGTTCCTCACTGCTATGTAATGAATTAGCCTACTTATGAGCTGCTTAAACTTCCAAAAGATTCAAAATTTACCATATTTAGCTCAAGGACAAGCCATTTTGCTTTTAAAAAGTTCAGTTTTCCGATATTGTTTCAGTTGAGTAATTTTTATTAGCAAATCTGGAAAATGTATTCGGGGAAAAATTCTTTTC
>CATIWJ010053764.1:0-18402 GCA_949640765.1 Croton laevigatus | reverse complement strand
GCAATTTGGTTGAAATATTACATTAATTTGTATTTTTATTCAAAATATATGAAAACATTTACAAATTTATACGGTATGCATCATATGGTTCAAGACTAAATATTGTGTAACCAGTAAAAATTGAAATGAATTGCATGATGTTAATTCTAACATGTGAATTATGATAGTCTTGATTTATCCTTGTTGGGGTTGACTAAGAGTAATATTAAAAGCTTGTTGAACAAATTACACACCGTGATTTGTGTTTTGTTAAGAAATCAGCGAATACCGTTGCCTATTCTCTAACACGGGTAGCTCTATTCATGTATGATTCGATAGTTTATTTTATTTGTGATATTTTAAATTATTAATTTTAACCATATAATAATATAATAATTTGAGTTTCTTAAATATTCTTTTTATTAATGATTTTTTTAATCAATATTAATTTATTATTAATATGAATTGGAAGAGATAAACAACATATAATATAATTTTATTAATAGTAGATATAATAAGTTTACTATCATGTATAAATTATTGAAAAAAATAAAAATATTTTATTATTAATTAATGTAGGCAACCTTCCAAGAGGTGACCTATCAAAAGGTCCCAAGAAAGGTCCTGTCCAATGGTAGCCTTTGGAGAAAGACCACCTCAACCTGGACCTCTACCCATCGCCACTTTTACCTCTATCTCTACCTCTACCCCTGACCATTAGCTATGAGCGGGGTAATGTCGCCTTTTACTATGGTCAAGGTCACCTACCGATCTCACCAATAGAGGTCACCTAGACTTAAGGAGTGCTGGGCTCCTGACCTCTAGTCTTGGGCTGTTAGACAATCTTGGGTCTGGTCTAGCCTCACCACCTATGGGTCATCAACCACCACGTGGCATCACCAAAATTCTTCATGTGGCTCCGTTTATGCCATCACCCATACCTCCAATTGTGAACGCAACAATGCTCTAACACCACTATAAATAGCCCTCAAATCTCACTTTTTTTCAACATTAATATAAAATTTTATTGAATTCAAATAAGTTTGTTAATGATATTATATACTAAAACATTTTTTTATAAATATTAATATAAAATATTAATTAATATTCATATATTAATTAGTATATGTAAAAAAATAAAAATGTTTATAAATTAAATATATTTTAATTAAAAGTTAAAAAATATATAAAATACCTGCATAAAATATTTCTTTCTGGAAGAACATAATGACATACTATTTAACTTTTATATTCTTTTAAAGATTTTTATAGATTTGTTTCCATTGATGTTTGATTGTGTAGTGTAGCCCCATTACCAACATATTAACAAACGTGCCTTTAGATTATTTGGCACGTGATATTTTAATTAGTAGACCACTGAAAAGCTTTTGGACAATTTTTACAATTATAATTGAAACATGTCCCATTGAAATTGCACGGTTGATTGATTGATTAAACTTTCGAGAATTCTCCAATAGAAATATCAAGTTGACCCTATCAACATTAGTATTTTTTTTTTTTTTTTAAGTACAGCAAGAAATAGTATTGTACTTTACTGTTTAGGAAAAGAAAGGTACATTTTTAATTTTTTTTTAAAATGTTATTAGGTCACTTATGAACTTAGACTGTGTTTAAAAAATTATGAGAGAAAAAAAAAAAAAAAGCTCAATTAAACATTGGTAATAAGCTCTTTTTATTGCGAAAATTCTAAATAAATTTCATCTGTCGTCTATGAACTATAACACTTATCTCTTCACGTTCTGATTTACCTTGGGTTTGTATAAGAGATTTCCTTGACCTCTTGTCAAATTCAGAAAAGAGAAGTGGACACCCTCATCCAAATTATCTTATTAATGGATTTCGACGTGATGTTTCTGATTCTAGACTCATTGATTTCCCAATGGATGGTTACTAAAGGATTCATATAACAAATATATAAATAAAATTGGGAATAACGTAAATACTTTTTAGATGACGAACGAGTATTCCCACGAGCGGAAGCAGAAGCAATCAAGGATTCAGTATGTTAGGCCGTCTATAGAACATAAAGTCCTATAGCGCTGTATCACAATCTAAGAACTTCGTGAGGAAGAGATTGGAAGGTTTGGGAGAAAACGGCTGTGGAGACTAATAACGTCGTGAGTTCTATATCCTTAATTTCTTATTAGGAATGTATATATAGGTGTTGGGTTATTAGGGTTACCCATTTAACCCTACGACCCATCACTATTGGGTCGACCCATGATCCATAAGTCATGGGCGGATATTTAATTAATTAATACTAAATTAATTAATTAATTCAAACATCTCTCACTCATACATGACTGATCTCTTATCCGTCATATCTAATCTCAAAATCATACAAGTAAATATATCGTGGACCAGCATACCTCGAGAGCTCAAATGTCGTATACCTGTTAGGGACATACGACGTCTCGATAATCCATTAAAGGTTCCTCCATTATTTAGAACGTATGCCTTACCCCATAATATTTCTATGCATTCATTGCCACTCATAATCAATCTCTAGCATTGTTTCATTTGTTCACTATCATAAACTCATATACAATAGGCTGGCCAGCAAAACAATTGAAACCATGAATGTAGACACCAACAATCTTGCCCTCATACATCATTTTATTTGTAATGACTTGACCTTCTAATCTAGACAAAACCCTTTAGGCCGAATCACTCATGACCATAGGTATTTTGCTAAAACCACAAAGCCAAGCCATACTCTAGAAATATGCCCCAGGTCATAAGGGTAAATTTCAAAAACCACATGTTAACAAATAGAGTCTCACAATAGAAAAAATTCAAGATCACAGAACTTTTGTTCATAATTTTTCCATCTCTTGGTTACTTTTAAGCACATATAGTATGATACATATGTTATGGTGTCTTCATTTTTCCATTTGAAAAAATGTGCATGTTTCTTACACTATACTGTGCATGTTCCTTACACCATATAGTTCGATCTCAACCTTTTAAGATCAATACTAGCTTTTAAGACAGAACTAATCCCCAAAAGAAATTCACAAATTCCTTTACTTACTTGCTCGATAGTAAGACTTTATCTTGCTCACAGCAAGACGGCATCACAAATTAAATAAGCTCTCAATTATTTAAAACTTTACCTCATCTTAATTTTATTGGAAATATCAACAAAATTAAGGCAACATCCATGTGAGTATGTGGCATGACTTTCAAAAAATATGAATGTCACATGCATTCATAATATAAATGTCTCATATATTCATAATATAAATGTCTCATACATTTATAACGTAAATGTCTCATACATTTAACAAATATATATACTGCTTAGTGAACTTGAAATGTATTTATTGAAAAATAAAATATTAATTCATATAACGTATACATGAAAAATTTAAATACACCGTCAAAGTCTACGCAAACTAAAAGATCTAACATGTTTCTCAAACAAATCTCTAGAAATGGTCTTGGTAAGTGGATTATATTTTGCGTAGGGATGTATTCTATGTTTACTTCTCCTCATGCAACCAAATCTTTCACAAAGTGATACTTAATATTAGTACATTTAGCTTTACCATGAAACTTGAAATCCTTGGTGTAAGAAATTGATGATCAACTATCACTCATGATTGTCAATATTATCTTCACTACTTTCCAATGTGCTTTGCCTAGGTTGGATTGAAATTTGCTTACGAACACAATAGCATAGCAGATATCTGGTCTTGTACACAACACAACATACATTAGACTTCCAACCACACTAGCATAAGGAATGGTTCTCATGTCCTTAATGTCTTCTTGACTTTTTGGACATATTTTCTTGCTAAGGACTTCTCCTTTGCAAGTAGGGTTATCCATAGGTTTTACCGTATGCATATTGAAATATTTTAGAACGTTTTCTGTATACGTTTCTTGTGAAAATGACAACATTCTCTTTTCACAATTTCTTGAAATCTTAATTCCAAGAATATATGTCACGTCACCCATGTCTTTTATCTCAAAATTGAACGACAACCAATTTTTGATATCCATTAGATATGACACGTCACTACTAACTAATAAAATGTCATCAACATATAATGTCATTATTACAAATTTAGTTTAGATATTTTGCAATAAACACAACGGTCCTCGTCTACTGCAGAGAATCTGTATAACTCAACTGCATTGTGAAAACGAATACACCATTGTCTGGACGACTGCTTTAGTCCATATGTCAACTTCAGTAGTTTGCAAACCTTATGTTCGCTACCTTGAAGTTTGAAATCTACAGGCATTTTCATATAGATTTCTTCATCCAATTCTCCATTAAGAAATGGAATCTTTATATCCACTTGATGTAATTCTAGATCTAAACTTGCTACTATGGCTAGAATTAATCTAACAGATGTCACTCTAACAATAGTAGAAAATGTCTCTATATAATCAATCCCTTCTTATTGAGTATACCCTATAGCGATTAAGCGAGTCTTATATCTTTTGATACTATCATCTGCTTTTCACTTTATTTTTAGAACTCATTGATTCTCTATCGCTTTGCGTCCTTTCGGAAGGTTAGTTAAAGTCTAAACTTTATTAGACTCCATTAATGCAAACTCATCTTCCATTGTTTTAATTCATTTATCATTAGTTGGATATGATAGAGCTTCAGACACATTCTTGGGCTTATCAGCATCTAGTAGGTCAACTAAAAGGTCGTGGCTAGCATTCTTATCATCCTCGCAATAATATGAAGGCAAAATCATTTTCCTTTTAGATATTTGCAACTCTTGATCTTCATGAACAAATTCACTTGGATCTAAGATGCTTGGATTTAGATTTGGATTTAAACTCCCACTGAAATTAGGTTCTATATCCATATTTTCACTTGATTGATTATTCACATCAAACTCATGATCAGGAACATTCATCTAAAGATCACCATCTTCAGACTTAAGATTTCTACCACTCGAATGGAGTGATCCATGAGTGTCTAAATATATAGTTTCATTAAGTGAAAAATTCTTAACCTACGTCTCCTAACTTCGGAAGCTGATCTTCAATGAATGTCACATCTCGTGATTCTATTTCTATTACATGATCATTTTCTTGCTCACCTACTAAGATGTATCCTTTTGATACTTCAGGGTATCTCATAAAGACACGCTATTTACCTCACGGGCCTAATTTTTCAAATTTGTTTGAGGTGTCATGTACGTAGGCAAAGCACCCCTATGGGCGAAAATGGCTTAGGTCGGACTTTCGTCCTGTCCATAACTCATATGGAGTAAGTGCAACAGATTTAGAGGGCACACGATTTAAGACATATGTAGCTGTAAGCAATGCATCTCCCTAATAGGAGATGAGTAAGTTTGCTTGTGCCATCATAGATCTTATCATGTCTAGGAGATTCCTATTTCTCCGTTTGGTAATACCGTTTTGTCGTGGGGTTATTGGAATGGACAACGGATGTTCTATTCCTGGAATGGACAACAAATGTTCTATTCCTTTTTCATTACATAAAGCTTTGAATTTATCCCACAGATATTTCCGACCACGGTCAGTTCTCAAAGTTTTAATACTTTTGTCTAATTGATTCTCAACGAGATTCATAAATCTTTTAAAACACCCTAAGGCTTCAAATTTGTGAAATATCAAAAAGATGTGACCATTCATTTATAGAGGTGATGAGATAGTGAGCCCCATGCATAACCCTAACATTCATTGGTCCACACACATTAGAATGAATTAATTGTAATGAAAATTTAGCTCTAATTGCTTAATGGTTTCCTATTTAGTTTCTCTTTTAGGCAATGCTAGCTTATTAGCAACTTTACCTTTTGTAAGTCACTTACTAAGCCTTGTTTTGTGAAACGACTCATTCGCTCTTGGGCAACATGCATATCATAAGTTATTCACATCATATTGTGAAGATTCAATAAAAGAAAAACTAATACTGTTATGTAAATTGGCTCGTTCAATATTCATAATAATAAAACCGTTTAGTACACAACCAAAACTATAAACCATTGTACCCAAACATAGACAAACACTATCATCCTCAAAAAACAAATTGAAATCTAGTTTCATCAAAACCAAAACAGAAAGTAAATTTTCTGCGAATATTCGAAACATGAAGTACATCATGTAGGTATAGAGTACGACCTTCATGCAAAACTAATTTACATGTGCTAATACCCTGAATAGGCACTCGTGCACTATTTTCAAATGGATCCACCTTTGATCCTTTTTGTATTCGCTGAAATTCTACAAAAGATTCATGGTCTTTTGCTATATGGTCGATTGCACATGAATTAATGACCCCCAAAGGATCAAATTCAATTAAAAAAATAAAGCTAGATATACAAATCTCACTCACATAGGAGATAATTGAATGTATCTTTTTAAGGAGTAATGCAATCTTTTGCATAATGCATTTTTGTTGGCAATTGTAGCACTTTACATGTGCCACATTTACCTTTCTCTTTTTTCTTTGACCCTTAACCCTTATTTTGGTTTGTCTTTTACTTTTTAGGCTAACTAGCCTTACCATTGCCTTTAGCCTTACGCTTCTCATTGTTGGAACTCATTCCAAGCGAGATGTCAATTCGTGCTATGTGCATTTGTGAATTGACTCTGATTGATGCTAATCGATCTTTCTCTAGTTTCAAGTGGCGTACAAGGTGGAGAAAAGTCTTGATGGACTTTTCATGAGTTAGGTGCATTCTCACATGCTCCCAATTGTAGGGCAAAGAGTGGATGACTACTTGAATTTTCTGCTCTTCTGTGAGCTTGTGACCAGTATCACTAAACTCACTGATTATGTTTTGTATTTTTTTTAAATACTTTTTCATGTTGCGATCATGACGCTTCTTATAAGTGTCAAATTTGATAGTTAGAGAACGGAGTTTGGTTACAGACACACCTCCAAAACTCTCTTGCAATTGATTCCACAGATCCATTGCATTCTGACACTCTCAAAATTGCTTTGCAATTTTATCATTCATAGCACTAAGTATGATGATATGAGCAGTAAAGTTTTTCTTCTTCTATGTTAGGTATGCATCTTTGTCCTGCCTATGCTGGACAATTATTCATTCCTCAAACTCAGGCATGACGTGATTCAAAATTTCAAGGATCTCTTGGTCTTCGAGCACATATTGAATCTTCATTGCCCAGATCTCATAGTTGTCACGTTCAACTTAAGATCTTTGTTGAACTCATCAACAACAGATTTAGCGGAAGACGTAGTAAATTCTCTTGATCTACTAAATTAGGTTTGCACAATTGAGATTTCTAAGAGTAATATATATTCTATTACTATGTACTAACATATTTTAACTCATAAAACCTCCCACTAGACCTAGATTCGAAAAGTTCACCAGGTTTCCAATTACCCTCCAAGAACTAATGATTGGTTAAACTTATTAAAATAGTTGTACATAGTAAGACAAGTTGTTGGATGCCCTAAGCTCACATAGCTCAAAAGTTTAAGTTCACGTAACTCTAACTTAAAGTTGTTGGTTTCCACTTATGTTCACACATAATAAACATATATAAATATTCAACATACATTGCATTTAAACAAATTAAAAATAAGATATTTAAATATTAAAAAAGAACCCAACAATTTTATACATCCAGATATATTTCTATTTCCAAAGAAATATAAGAATTTCATTTGCTAAAAATGAATCATATTTGTTATTGGATTTATGTACTATAAGTTAAAATTTTAACAAATAAAATTTATTATTGATATTCTCCCAAAATTAATTAAAATTGAATAAAACAAATTCATTCTATTTTTATACATAATAGAAATTTATTTGGCTAAAATCATTAATAGAAGAACCAATATTCCTCTAAGAGTCCTTAATCACCAAAAAAATTATTGGGATAGACTTGAGAACTTTACTCACTAAGTCAATGGGGACAAAACTAATTTCATCCCTTTGCACAGAACGAATCAATGCTCGCCCATACTTAAGGACCATAAAGTTGCTAGGGTCTTGAGTCCTATAGGCACCATGATGCCCATATGACTCCTATATGAATCAATCCAAGATTGATCCATAATGTCTTCTACACTTTTATCTTGAAGAGAGCGGCGTAACACCTGGAAGAGAAATCTCTTATCTCCTCATCTTTTGAAATCTCATTTCCAAAGGTGTGGGTTGCGATCTTATCTATATCCCTCCTACTAGTTGCCTTGTTCAAATACTTTTCAAAACTTTTGGACTAAGCTAAAACAACTCCTTGTTTTTGCTTTTGAGTACAAGCTGGTAAGGAGTCTTGATAATTCTTGTCATTTTCTATGACAAGTTCACTGAAAATGAATCAATATTACACGAAATAATATTCAAGAATTTTAAATTAAAGCCAATATGCTTCAATTTTAATTCTATAACACATTATAGAATAAATAATTATTATACAAAATAATAATTAATCAGGAGTCAAACATTTGAAAAACTCATATTTCAATTCACTAAAAAATTCAATGAATAAAACAAATTTATTCAATTTCTATACATAATAGAAATTTGTTCTAAATTTTATTTTAAAATTTTGAGAAAATTATTTTAATGAAATTTGATCGATCAATTTCAAACAAATTAAAATTGAATTTATTAATTCTAAACTAATTAGAATTAATATTAAATTAAGCTTATTTAATTTATTTTGTATCCTCATAGAAAAATTAAATCATAAAATAATTTTATTTTAGATTAAACAAATTAATCCATAATTCCAAACTTATTAGAATTATACTTTTAAAATATAATTTAGATACAAATATTAATGGTGCTCAATATTATTTAATTAAAACATAATTTAATTAAATTTATTACCAAGCCAAAAATAAAATTTGTACTCAATCAAATAAACAAATTATTTGAATAAGTTTGTAAAAAAGAATTTATTAAAACTGCCCAGAAGGGCCATTTTGTGAGAGGACCAAAGTTTAAGGGGCATTTTGTAACACAAAAACAAAATAGAGCACTAATTCAGGAAATAGAATAAGATAGAGGACCAATTGTGCAATTATCGCATCTTCTTCCTCATGAGGCTCCCTAGCCGCTGCCCACAATACAACAATCAAGGAGACCGCCTCGCCGCCGCCGTACGAGCTCGCCGCTGGTCGTACAACACTTGTACTTCAGGTGGCCCTCTGATCCGATGCTGACGAAGGCCGGACGATGGAAAAATGCGAACAACAGAAACCAAAAAATTGAAAACAAAAGCAAAAACGAAACCTACTGTTTCGATCTTCCATAAGCTGCAGCGCCGCTGCTCCGCCAGGGACCAAAAGTCACCGGAGGTGAGCCGCGTTGGTTTGAGACCTTCACCTGGCTCTTCATCAACGATACTGACAAAATCTTGGCTGATGAATGAGATTCAACAAGAACATGAAGAACGCGTTCTTCTGGTTCTTTCGTTTTCAATTTTCCAGCAACCGTACCATAGTCGTGAGCTATCATGGAACAAATCCACGGCAACCTTCATTCCCGGAGGCACGATTCTCAGCCTGCCACCAGTAGCCAATGGTTCTGTCGGTTCAACAATTCATGGCTAATGAAGAACACGGTGTTCTTCGTGTTCTACAAATTTTTAGATTTTCAGAAGCCATCCAACACCAAGACTACTATGTGGCCATGAAACAAATCCAAAACAACCATTCATACCCGGAGAGACGATCTCAGTCACGCCGGCGGTGGCAAATCTTCCTTCGGTGGTTCCTTGCTGATTCGACAATCTTAGGCCAACGATGAACAGTTCTTCGTGTTCATCAATTTTCAGTTTTTTTTTAATTAAAACAAATTTAATCATAAATCAAGATTCCTAGAATAGATCTAGAAATAATGATGGGAGCAAATGGATTTGTTCATAAAAAATTATATAGCACATAAAATTAATTCATGAATTAATTCAACAACAAATATAAGCATGTTCATCGATTAAACTCATTCACTCAAAAACCTAGCGGGCTCTGATGCCAATGAAGGATTCATATAACAAATATATAAATAAAATTGAGAATAACGTAAATACCTCTTAGATGACGAACGAGTATTCCTACGAGCGGAAGCGGGAGCGGAAGTAGAAGCAATCAAGGATTTAGTACGCTAGGCTGTCTATAGAACATAAAGTCCTATAGCGCTGTATCACAATCTAAGAACTTTGTGAGGAAGAGATTTGAAGGTTTGGGAGAAAACGGCTGTGGAGACTAAGAACGTCGTGAGTTCTATATCCCTAATTTCTTATTAGGAATGTATATATAGGTGTTAGGTTATTAGGGTTACCCATTTAACCCTACGACCCAATGGTGATGGGTCGATCAATGATCCATAAGTCATAAGCGGATATTTAATTAATTAATTCCAATAGTTACCATACACCGTATACATAGGAAGATGGCTGTGAAATTGGTAATTTAAAAAAGAAAAATTATACAGGATTTTAGTGAATGATCAATGCTTGTAGCATTTTTAGAATTGTCGAGCTAATGTGCTTGATTTGACTTCATCATATTACTATCCTATTTCTCTGCAGTACCGCTGTTTTGTTCAACATAGACAACAGCTAAAGTTTCGATTTGAAAACTCATGGATCAAGGAGATTGGTTGTCGAGATTTAGTTTTCAACAATTGGGCTGAGAATATATCGGCTTTTGTTATTGAGAGACTTTCACAGTGTGGTGAAGCTTTGCATTTATGGGGAAAGGTACTTAAAACCTACACTATGCTAAATTAGGGACGGTAAACGTGTTATGAAAAAGTATAGGGGCTTAAGAATTGTATGTAGAGCACTTTTTCCAAGCTAAGAACCATTATCATGAGTTGCTTGAATTAAGAGAGATGTTTTGGAGGCAATGTGCAAAGGAGTACTGGTTGTAGGGAGGTATCAGAGCTAGTCACCAATTGAAAGTGCAAGTGCATTGCCTGGTGAGATTTATATTTGTGTTTGTGTGTCACAACGAGGGTATTGTGCACAAAAAGGGTGAAGTTTGTACGATCTCACATCGGATATTAATTAAAATTTGATATAATATATAAGTTAGTCCATCTAACTATTTAGTAAACTTGGGTTAACTATTTTAGGCCAGTGTATTTGAGCCTTAGTAGTTGACGAAGGAAGTTAAATGGATTATTTTATAAGCTTGTACGGTCGCGGTCCCTGGATTGGATCGTGACAACTCTCATAGGGGCCATCAATATCCCACCTATTTTTTGCCGATGATAGTTTGGTTTTCTTTGATGCTAATATTATGGAAGCCAACGTGCCTAAGAGTATTTTAGTGACCTGTGAGCTTGTGTCTGGCCAAATGATTAATTTCAACAAGTCCTCTATTTCTGTTTCCAAGAAAACGCTGGATTCCAAAAGACTTGCAATGAGTGGTATTTTGGGTGTTGAGGAGCGAGAGACTCTTGGCACTTATTTGGGATTACCCTTTCATATGGGGAGAAATAAAAAAGATATCTTTGGTAAACACCCCCTTTCCGATTCTTAGCACTATGGATTACTCACCCGGAATTTGGGAATATGGTGAGAAACAGTTGGAAGAGCTCTACCAACATTGTCTCGACTATAAATGATTTTGTAGGGGCATCGAAGGAGTGGAATATTTGTATATTTGGTAGTATCAATACCAGGAAGAAGAGGCTGCTGGCAAGAATAAACGGCATTGAGAGAGCACTAAACAACAATCCCCAAAATGACTTCATTGCAAATCTGGAGGTGGAACTGAAACAGGAATTAGAACTCACACTTCACCAGGAGGAGCTCTTCTGGTTCCAAAAATCTAAAGCTGAATGGATCAACAGCGGTGATCACAACACTAAATACTTCCATGCAAAGACAATCATAAGACAGAGAAGAAACACTATCCATAGTCTAAAGAACAGTAATGGCGCTTGGATCTCGGGAGGGGAACTAACGGAAGCAGTCACCAACTTCTTTGAGAATTTGTACACTGAGGAAGGGGGTGGTGGAAATACCCTCTTGAAAGGAAGATTCCCATCTGTTGACCCTTCTTTGCTTATTCCTTTACTACAGGTCCCATCCTTATCGGAAACTCATGCAGCCTTATTTGCCATGGGTCCACTTAAAAGTCCGGGACCGGACGGGTTAAACCCACTTTTCTATCAAAACCAATGGCACACTGTAGGCGGAGATATTCATGCTTTCATCAAGGGTATATTTGAAGGTGGGCAGTTGGATCTGATCCTAAACCGCACCCTGCTAGCTTTAATACCAAAAGTGGATAATCCTGAAATGCTTACTCAGCTCAGACTAATCAGCCTGTGCAATGTGGTGTACAAGGTTCTCTCTAAGACGCTGGCCAATAGACTCAAACCACTGATGCCGCTACTTGTGGGATAGGAACAAAGTAGCTTTGTACAGTGTAGGAGAATAACGGATAACATCATAATGGTTCAGGAGCTTATTCACTCTATGGACAGACTTAAAGGAAAAAAGGGATTCATGGCTATTAAAGTGGACTTAGAAAAAGCCTACGATAGAATCAGGTGGACCTTTGTGGAGGAAACTCTCCGTGAAGTCGGGCTTCCAGACAACTTCGTACCCATCATCATGCAATGCATCTCCACAGCAAACTTAAGTGTCCTCTGGAATGGGGAACCATCTAGATACTTCCAACCCACCAGAGGCATCTGACAAGGCTGCCCCCTTTCCCCATACATCTTCGTGCTATGCATGGAACGATTAGCACATCTTATTACTCAGAGGGTGAATGATGGCGAATGGAAAGGCTTTCAAGCCAAGAGAGGATCTCCGGTATTCACTCACCTATTTTTGCTGACGACCTCATTCTCTTCTCGGAAGCCAAAGTGGAGCAGATAGGCCTTATTTGTAACACACTTAAGCACTACTGTGAAGCCTCTGGAGAGAAGGTTAGTGTTGCCAAGACTCAGATCTATTTCTCAGCCAACGTTGAAGCGGAATTGCAAGCAAAGATTGCTTCCACAGCAGGCTTTGCCGTTACAAAAGATTTGGGGAAGTACCTGGGAATCCCAGTGTTCCATACCAGAGTTCAAAAGCAAACATTTAACTTCCTCGTGGAGAAGGTCTCTAACCAACTCAAAGGGTGGCAATGTAAACTTCTATCTCTGGCAGGCAGGTTAACCCTCACCAAGGCTGTCCTCAATACAATTCCCTCGTACATCATGCAGGTGGTAAAGATCCCGGCAGAGGTCTGCACAGATTTGGATCGATTAATGCGGAACTTCCTCTGGGGGTCCACGGATGAGAAGAGGAAGATCTCCTTGGTTAACTGGGACCGTGCCTACCTACCTAAGTATGTGGGGGGTCTTGGTATCAGAAAAATACAGCGGACAAATCAAACGTTCTTGATGAAGTTAGCTTTCAATTTCCTTACTTGTCCCGATGAGCTTTGGGTTAAACTCCTCAGAGGAAAATACATCCCCCACAATGCGCATCTCAATTCGAAGCTACCTAACCGAAGTGGATCAATAATCTGGAGAGGAATCAAATCGGTATGGCAGAGGATGAAGCTTGGCACCAGCAATTTGGTGGGCAATGGACGGGAAACCAACTTTTGGTCAGATAAGTGGATTGAGGATAGCCCATCAATTTTGGATTTATTAAACCGCTCTGAGAGGGACGATTTCCAACACGGCAAAGTGGCTGAATACGTGACAACATCGGGTTCATGGGATTGGGGGAGATCGAAGACCGCATTCCGCAAGCATTATGTCTCAAAATAGCCAATCAACTACCGCCTAAACCGAGTGCTGGGGAAGACCAGATTGTCTGGTGCAGGTCGAAATCCGGTAAGTGTACTGTGAAAAGTGCATATTTATCCCTCATCCCGTTAAACTCAGACTGCAATCAATCCATAATATCCAGAATTTGGCGTTGGAATGGCCCAGAGAGGATACGTCTATTTCTATGGCTTGCTTTCAACGAGAAACTTTTGACTAACGTGGAGAGGACCAAAAGACAGTTCACCACAGCTAGAGCCTGCCCCTTTGGCTGCCCCCACGATGAGACAATGCTGCACGTACTAAGGGATTGCAGAGTAGCTCTAGAAACTTGGCAAGGCCTGCTGGATATCCAGTTCCACCATGAATTTTTTAGACTTGATCTAACAGCCTGGTATGGCTTCAATTTGTCCAGATATTGGGGCTCAGGAGAGCTCTCATGGAAGACTATTTTTGGTGTAACGTGTTGGTTCTTATGGAATTGGAGGAACTTGAAACTTTTCCAAAGGAAAAGACAGCCAAGTAACACTCCACAGATCATCATGAATTATGTGAAACAGATTCACTCCGCAAATCAACTATATTCAATAGATTCGGTCAAGAAACAAAGAGTGGAAAGAGATATCTACTGGCTTTTCCCCCCCAATCAACACTATCAAAATCAATTCAGATGGTAGTGTTAGAGGGCATGTCAATAGTGCTTCTGCAGGCGGCTTGCTTCGGGATAACTGGGGCAATTGGATCTCAGGCTTCACTGCAAATTTGGGAAGCTGTTCGGTCTTCAGAGCGGAAGCCTGGGGCGCTTTACTAGGCCTCCAAAAAGCTTGGTCTTTGGGATACAGAAAAGTGATACTGGAAATGGATAATCAAGCTATTGTCACAATGATTACTAACTCCTCTTATCCCCTCACAGTGGACGGGTCAATCATCCGGGAGATCAGAACTCTTTTGGAATTACCGTGGAATGTTCAGGTTACACACATCTATAGGGAAGCCAACGTTTGCGCTGATAAGTTAGCTTCTATGGGACATGACTTACCTCTAGGGGTAATGTACTTTGAATCCCCCCCTCCCGTACTTTTCCCTCTACTGTTTGAGGATAGTATAGGAGTTATCCAAACTAGACTATATCTGTAATCTTCATTTGTTTGAAATAAATTCCTTTCTTATAAAAAAAAGAAAGATATCTTTGGTTAAGTGAAAGATAGAGTTTGGAAGCGTTTGAGCTCTTATGAACTAAGCCTTTGTTTTTTTTTGTGGGAAGTGGAGAGAGGGCAATAGTCAAATTTTGAATTCAATTCTCTTCTTTTCTTTTCTTCTCTAAATTTTTTTTCCTTTCATTTGCACAAATAAGGAAACAAACAAGCGCTAATTAAAAAATGGTGGCCTGACAGGGTTACAAATTGAATTTTAGGGACCACGTCTTTATAAGGGTTATAGTTCACGGACGACTAGTGAAATTTATGTAAATATATTATCAAGACTTATCTAAAAGAATTGATGCTCATTGGAAAGTTCTAAGAACTTCAAATGTCCACGAATTTTGTCACACTGAAATATCTATAACATTTTTTATCTATTTTTCCGATGATCAAAGCCAACTTTGTTGCGCAACTTAGGTTGGAAATAACATAAGAGTCTTTTATTTCATACATTTGCTTTCAGTTTTATTTTTTATTTCAAAATTTCATTCTCAATATAAGAATTGTTAAAATTTGAGTGCAATTAGTATGAAACTTTTTGAATTTGGGTATTTATATACTAAATCAAATCATGAGCATAATTTGAGCTTAACACAAAAGCTCGTGGATATTTTATGTAATTTCTTATTGTTTTTCCTGCGTAGTGATTTAGAAAATGTAAGTTGTTCCTAATAGTTATTTGCAAAATACTAAAAGTCAATGGCTGAGAGTTAAGGAAATTAGCCTATTATAAAATATTACGTTAACCTTTAAAAATGATATTATCAAATCAAATGTTGCTGAAAATAAAGTAACGAAAAATAATATAATTTAAAAAATCGTCAAGCACAATATAAATTAAGCCCAAGAGGTGGCCTAGTAGTAAGGCACTTCTTTCCTGGGACCTGAGGTCCTGGATTTGAGGCTTATCAATCCCCTTTCTCATATCCCCCAAGTAGAATATGATATTTATGTCAAAAAAAAAAAAAAAAAGAAGGAGAAGTCAAACACAATATAAATTAAAAATAAAGAAAGAAACAAATATTAAAGAGATATATTATTAAATGTTAAAATGGTGACATATTTTGTAAGATCTCACATTGGATATTGATTCACCTAGCTACTTAGTCAACTTAGGTTAATCATTTTAGGTCAATAAATTTGGGCATAAGTAATTGACGAAAGCAGTTAGGTGAATTATTTTGAAGTCTAGCTGTATACCGGTCGCGACCCCTGGTTGGGTCGTGACAGATTTTTCCAATAATTAGAGTTGGAAAATTGGAAATCATTCCAACTAGAATGGTATGAATGAGAACATGTAGCAAGCACTAAATATGATTGTTGTCTTTTAGTCAAAAATGGAGCTCAACATCATTGCCACCAAGCAGATATACTTTACCACATCTTCTCCAATCAAGCATAAAATTTTTAAAAGTTATTGGAGCATTTAATCATTTGGAAAATAATAATTTCCTCACATGTATATAATCCTACAACCTTATCAATTCATTTTGTTTAATAAAATCAAGAAATTAAGAACTTTTATAAACCATAAAGAAAATAAAAAGAAGAGCCGATGATCAACATTCAGATGAGATTAAGAAAATTTTGTGAAATCCCACATCGACTATTGATTGAGATTTGATATGATAGATATGATATATAAGTTAGACCAATTAACTATTTAGTCAACTTGGGTTAACTATTTTAGACCAGTGGATAAGGGTCTAAGTAATTGATGAAGGTAGTTAGATAGATCATTTTGCAAACTTGTACAATCTGACTATGGTCTAGCTGCACGCCGGTTGGAGGTTGCAGCCTTTGGGTTGGGTCATGACAGGGCCATTTTTATCTCTCCAAAATAGAGTGAAACGAAGGGAAGAGAAGATTTGCAAAGATTAAATATTATATAATTACATTATTATCCTTCTTCTTCTTCTTTGTCAGTTACGGCAATCTTCTAATTATTTTGGGTAACTACTTTTTCTTCTTCTAGGTAATTTGCAATCTGGCTTAACTTTTTCTTCTGGGTAAGATGCTATTTGCTACCATATGGCGTAACTTCTTCTTCTTTACCTGTTGCTGATAGCGTGCATATGCAATAGTTAAAATTTGAATTCACTTATGGCTATTTTCTTGTGGTGTTTATTAATTAACCAAATAAGAGAAAAAAAATTTGAATTCACTTCTCTTCTTTTCTTTTCTTCTCTAAATTTCTTTTCCTTTCCTTTGCACAAATAAGGAAACAAACAAGCGCTAATTAAAAGATGGTGGCCGACATGGTTACAAATTGAATTTTAGGGACCACGTCTTTATAAGGGTTATAGTTCACAGACGACTGGTGAAATTTATGTAAATATATTATCAAAACTTATCTAAGAGAGTTGTTGCTCATTGGAAAGTTCTTAAGAACTTCAAATATCCACGAATTTTGTCACACTAAAATATCTATAACATTTTTTATCTAATTTTCCGATGATCAAAGCCAACTTTGTTGCGCAACTTAGGTTGGAAATAACATAAGAGTCTTTTATTTCATACATTTGCTTTCAGTTTTATTTTTCATTTCAAAATTTCATTCTCAATATAAGAATTGTTCACTATAATTGCTTGATTTATATTTGTATTTCAAAATTTGATTTAAGCATAAGTAGTTGACGAAAGCAGTTAGATGAGTTATTTTGAAGTCTAGCTGCACACTAGTCGTGACCCCCTGATTGGGTCGTGACAGATTTTTCCAATAATTAGAGTTGGAAAATTGGAAATCATTCCAACTAGAATGGTATGAATGAGAACATGTAGCAAGCACTAAATATGATTGTTGTCTTTTAGTCAAAAATGGAGCTCAACATGATTGCCACCAAGTAGATATACTTTACCACATCTTCTCCAATCAAACATAAAATTTTTAAAAGTTGGAGCATTTAATCATTTGGAAAATAATAATTTCCTCACGTGTATAATCCTACAACCTTATCAATTCATTTTGTTTAATAAAATCAAGAAATTAAGAACTTTTATAAAACATAAAGAAAATAAAAAGAAGAGCTCATGATCAACATCCAGGATTAAGAAAAATTTGTGAAATCCACATCGAATATTAATTGAGATTTCATATAATATGATATATAAGTTAGATCAACTAACTACTTAGTCAACTTGGGTTAACTATTTTAGGCCAGTGGATTTGAGCCTAATCAGTTAATGAAAACAGTTAAGTGGATCATTTTACAGACTTGTGCGGTTTGACTCAGGTCTAACTGCACGCCGATTGGAGGTTGTGGCCTTCGGGTTGGGTCATGGCATGGCCATTTTTATTTCTCTCCAAAATAGAGTGAAATGAAGGGAAGAGAAGATTGGCTAAGATCAAATATTATATTGTTAGAAACGCGTTAGTTTCATAAATATAAATAATAAACGGATCAATGTATTTGATTAGAAACTGCAGCAATATACATAATACAAAGTAATTAAATACAACGAAACCTTAACACCGATGAAGGAGATGGAGATACATA
>CATIWJ010053748.1:0-11690 GCA_949640765.1 Croton laevigatus | reverse complement strand
AGACTCAGGAGTCTCGCCCAAGTCTCGCTCGAGAATCTGCCTCAACACAGCAGTAGCGCCCGCTACCAAATAATCTCGGTCGCAACTCTCAAGTCTCACTCAAGTCTCGCTCGCTACTTTCAAACAACCGTTGCTCCCACTTGGCAAAGTCTCTGTCGCGACTCACATGTCTCGGTCGCGACCTAACAAATGTCAGAATCCATTGGCCAACTTTTAAAAGTGAAAGATTCGTTGATTCCAACTTGTGAAGTCTCGGTCGCGACACTTAAGTCTCGGTCGTGACTCTGACAAAAGTCATACAAACATTGGGCACGCGAGAATATGCTGTCGGGCGTGCAGAGAATCTTTTGTAGCTGTTGTCTCAACTTTTGAAGAGTCTCGGTTCCGACTATGGAGTCTCGGTCGCGACCCAGATAGAGTTCAGACAACTTGATCTGTCCAAGACGCTCCTAACGGCTAAACTTCATAATTCTGCTATAAATACCCTCAAATACTCTGCTAAGAAAAAAATATAACTTCTGCACTCCATATACTTCAATTTTCTCTCAAATTTACATCTATTTACATTATTTCATTTGTGTTTGTTGGGTTAGCCTTAAATCCAACATCTTTGTTGTTGTTTTTAGTTGTAAGTGAGCTATAAACTCATTACCCTTCTGTGAAGTTTGGTGTTAGCTATAAACACTAAATTTTGAGGTGAACTTGCAAAACCTCTCTTGTAAATTTCCATTGATGCTTAGTGGAACCCAATTCATTTATAGGATTGGATAAGTGGACGTAAGCTCGATATTATAGCCGAACCATTATAAATCCTCTCTTTTCATACCACCAAATTTCCGCTTATAATTTTTAAAATGCCACTAATTCACCCCCCCCCTCTTAGTTGCTAAGGGACCAACATATGGTAATTGCCGAAAGTATACGTTCGATGGACCAGCTGGATATGCAGCTCCAAGATGTTGGTCTGTGGATATCCTAGAAGATTAAGGTATGAATTCTATTCCCTAAACCATTTTATTACCTGAATAACTATAGACTTAATTGCTTGCTTATTGCATCAACAGAAATTAGTCATGTAGATTATTACTGTATCTTTCAATTTCCTATTCAAACAAAAATATTTAATTTGACCTTGCAGGATCATTTTGTAAATCAGAACAGTATGAATATAACTCTCAAGTACATTGGTAAGTACCAAACTTTCCTTCATATCCCATGAAATAAGCAAATTTACGAACAAATGGATTGCTTGTACTCACAGATCCAACTTACATGATTCGTGCTATTCCAAGCAACGCGTCTGATAACATGTACTGCACTCTACTAGCACACAGTGCCATTCATGGCGCAATGGCAGGATATACAGGATTCACAGTTGGCCCTGTAAATGGTAGACATGCTTATATACCATTTCATGTAAGTTCTTGATGTTCCAGCTATGTTTGTCTTAAACTCTTATTTTTTGCAAGCGTTCATTTCCCCTCAAACCAATTGTATGCATTGCAATTGCAGAGAGTGACTGAAAGACAGAATAGGGTGGTGATTACTGATAGGATGTGGGCGAGACTTCTGTCATCTACGAATCAACCGAGCTTTCTCAATCACAAACATGTTATTGAAGAGACAATAACAGATGAAAAAGCACAAAGTCCATTGCTGAGTGGCTAAACTCACCCTGATACGCCATTACATTGATTTGCTGCTGCTTCAAGGTTTTCTTTTTGTTACAGCAATTACTGAAAAATTTAGTAAATCAGTTCTTACTCAGGATCAGGAATCAATGTAGAATTATTTACTAGTTTTGCAGTAGAACTGAGCCAGTGTCAAATAGTTGCATAAGCTAAAATGTTAGCTTAATGGAAAAATAAATGGTCTTATTTCCACTACACATTGGGATTAATCTGCCATAGATCTTGTCATCCTGTATGAGTCCCCAGCATCTTTTGAAGTAACCACTTTTCTGTAAAATCTAATCTATAGAGTAAAAATATTTTGCAGTTAGATATGAAATATCAAAGAATTAATGATTCAATTAATCAAAAATTACAAAAATTCTTCTACCCCATTGGTTACAATTACGCAAAGAACATAATCATGGACTTGTTTCTCAGAAACCAAAGGATACAAATGAATATTTGATTGTCATTGAACCATAAGCTTCCTATATTTACAGTACAGACCAAAAATAGAATGCATCCAGTCGCTGCATCATCATAATGCACTCTTCACCTTTTACAATCCGATTTACAGAGAAAGATTCCAACTTCATAGCTGTTCACTAAATGACATGATACCGTTTTCTTCATCTGACTCCATGGTGAAAATCAATGGCTTCAGGAGACAACTGTACCTTAAGATTTGAAAACAGTGTTGATAACTTGCCTCAGATTAGCACAGCCAACAATTTTTATCCCCCCAAAACCTTGTGTTGATAGAAATTTTACAGATGATTCAGGAACAATGCACTTCTCATATCCCAGTTTTGCAACTGTATTAACTCTCTTCTCGATTCTGGCTACCTACAATATCAAAGACAAGGTAAAAGGAAATTACTCGGATATAATGCATCCACATTCCAAAATATAAGTCTAGAGTTTCAGACCTTGTGCTTTTCGATTTCAATGTGCAAGAGGTTCTAAAGGGGAAGAAGAGGTATTCGTGCATGAAATGTATAGTTTCTAAAAATAGATTAATGAGAGAGGCCGTTTTCCAATTTCACAATACTTATCAAGTGTTGAATATAAAAACAATGTATTTCTGTAACTAACCCGGCGAAGTTCGCCACCAAGGCCGATTTCTCCGATGAACGCAACATTATTGGGAATAGGGTGCTCCAAGAAACTAGCATTTCAAGGAACATAAGAATATCAAATTTCCAATTGATACTTGCAGCATAAACAAAAACAAGCATTTAAATTTATCAAGTGGGTAAATGATGATACAAATTCTTGAGTCGGAATTGATTCAAGATTTGAAAACTAATGTTATTGAAGAGCTTTTCTAAGTATTGGCAGTTTCTCCCAAGGCATCAATATTTTTCCAGACATTTCCAAATCCATTACAGGATAATCCTTCCTATTCAGTTGTTAAGTTAGTTAATTATGTTCAGCTGCTTTTGAACCTTTGTGGTTATATGATCTGTGACAAATGTTTTCTGTTCTACCAGGCAATATTTTGTCCATGATGATGACACTGTTGCCCAGAAGGTGAATTGAATTTCCCAAAATTTGTCTTTATTGAAGATATTTCATGTGATTACTAATTTTAAATTAATTAAAATTTCTGAATTTTTTGGTGTTTATTATATGCAGATTGTTGCACATAAAGAAAGTCCAAGAGGAATACACTTTAGGTGAGCTGGGCCACGCCAAAAGGTTAAGTAGTTTAACCTTAATTAATTTCTTGATTTTGCAGTTTTCAATTTTAGATTATTCATTTCTAAATGCTAATTGTATGTTCTTCACTTTCAGGTGTATTTTGAGTCTAATGAAGTGCACTTGTGTATTGTGACGTGTGGCGGCCTGTGCCCTGGTTTAAACACAGTAATTAGAGAACTAGTATGTGGTCTGTATTACATGTATATGGTGTTCGCAGAATTCTTGGAACAGAGGTAACTATGCGGATGTTCTTAATAATGTCTTTAATCTTATGATTCTGTTTAATTATGTTTGATCAGCGATTGGTTTGCTCTTTATCATGATATTGTTTTTGTGATTCAATTAGTGTGATTAAAAAATCAAAAGGTTAGTATTCTTTGAGTTCAGGGAGGATACAAGGGCTTTTATGCTCGGAATACCATTCCTTTATCACGGTTGTGAATGATATCCATAAACGAGGTGGCACAATCCTTGGAACATCAAGAGGAGGCTATAATACTTCAAAGATAGTGGACAGTATTCAGGACCGGGGTATCAATCAGGTATCAGACATCATTCTATTGTAAAATGCTTGTTTCTAGCTCTTTGAAAAGAATGATAAGTAAATGCTTATCAGGTTTATATAATTGGAGGAGATGGGAATGCTTATCAGGTTTATATAATTGGAGGAGATGGGACTCAAAGGGGAGCTTCAGTACTTTTTGAGGTAATTCTAGTGGGCAGACAAAAGAAAAAAGGATCTTTCCAGGTTACTTTTGAAGGATTAACAAAAATAGAGGCCTTTGTTTACGAGAAAAGGCGTATAATAATAATAAAATAAAGGCAGAAATTGAAATTCCAAAGCAAAAAAACAGGAAACAAATGGTCAAATTCAACTGCCAATTAACGCCTCAACTCAACTCAAGTGGACCTTTTCCAGTGGTTTCTCATTTTCAGCTGACTAACTCCAATCCAACAAACATTGCCTTCAAAATCTTATGGAAAAATGATACTTCTAATTGATTAAGGGGGTGTTTTCCATTGCGGCTGTTTTTAACTACGAAGTGTAATTGCAACCAGATGCGGAGTTAGGTGGTTGACAATAGTGTCAACTGACCTCACTCAAATAAAAAAATGTTTTGACCCCACTTTTTTTTTATTCCAGCTCTATATAATATTTTTTTTGACCCATTTAAAATATTGCTCTTCCTTTCTCAAAAGAGCCAAAATAAAATTATGTTCATTTTATCCACCAAGATCCCTAAGTAGTGCAACACAATTTACAATGGTGATAATACACATTCTACCTCAGGAAAACTAATTGAAAGTCTCAAAGTGTGATTAGTCCAGACTAGTGCCTGACGAAAGCCTTTTATAGGGAGTTTGAGGCGGTGAGACACCAAAAACTCCGCTTCCAATAGGATTCATCGGGCCCCTTGAACTTCGGAGCCCAAGAGGCCCCTAGACTTTCGGGGTCCAGCTGGCCAGGTAGAGAGGTTGAGGTCACGCAGGCAACCTACCCCAAACACCAGACACCAGCAACCTCTCTCATGGACTTAGTAAGAGTGGCCTTACCTTCAGTCTAGTCATGGCTGCCTTCCCTCAGACCAAGTGAGGGGCAACCACACCCTTTGAGGGTCCCAATCATGGAGGATGTTTACACTAATGCACTGCTTAAGAGTGGCTAGTAAGGGATATAATTTATGGGGAAAAAATAGCAGGTGGAGAATAAACAAAATGGCAAAGGAAATAAATGATTCAGAAGAACTTGCCTACTGCAAATTGCAGCTGCTATTGCAAGATCCCCAGCAGTCTCTGTTAGTACCACCCCGCTAATAACATTTACAAAGATGCTCTACAAGGGAAGAAACACAACGATGAACTGAATCAATCAAAATGATATTACATTGAAATTCTCTTCTTTATCATTTGATCAGAAATGATCATTTCAATATTGACAAACTTCATAGTTCTTGAAAACATAAAATTAGCATGAGATACCAAAATATTGCAACCAGTTTTCTATCAGAATTAAGTAACAAAGGGCTTTATATCCTATACTTGCACAAAAGAATTTGGTCATGATTTCAGAGCATGTATACATATTTAAATGCTTTGCGTGCTTGCATCACTATCTTAATATGCAACTAAGATTTGTATGATACTCAGAAATTCCTCCGCAGAAAAAATTCTGGAACAAAAATGCAAGAAAACTACAAATTGCCCTGACAACAACTAGTACAGTCATTCAATATTTATATACATTTCAAGATCATCTGTCCCCAACCTGCAAAAACTAAAAGAATAATGCTACATGTTTTATTAGATTCCTCTAGAATCTAATGCTTGATGAAGATTAAAGTAACTACAGCCAACTTAACCACCTCAAAAATAAAATTTCAAAGAGAAAAATGGAGCACCAGGGAAAGAAATTGATGTTAATCTAAAATCGGAAACATAACATATTAACATCAGCTTACCTGATCTTGGAGCATTAGTCCAGCTTGCTTCTTGAGAACCTGCAATTTTGAGACAAGGAATTGTGAGTGTGCGCCCAATGCCCTTTTGAGTCACTACAACAGATATATACAGTAAAACCCAGAGTTAACACATTAACTCTCACTTACTGTAACAATCATTTCAACTCTGCTAGTTTGGATCCCATTAACAGTCCTTAAAGCTGATGAACCAGATGCGCATAATGCCTACATGATAGTTCGAAAATCAATGAGTGTTATGATTGTCATTCACAACGCCAAAAGAAAAAAGTAATTCAAATATGCTTAAAATCATGCTTGATTTCTTTACTATAGTCAAACTGTTCAAAATTCAATAACCTATTCAGTTCAGATTTAAGGGAAAACATAGAATACCTGGATTTCAATAAGGAAACTACGAGATCCATCCATTATCACAGCAACAGCTACTCCAGCCAAAACTTCTGAACCAGCATATTGCTCACTTAAGAATATTTCACTGGGATTCGAGACCGTTTGCAAACCCAATTGTGACATTTCAAATACTCCTAGCTGAAAGCAAAAGGCAATTCCATCATCAACAAGAATCCAAGAGAATTAGTTACCTATTATTACACTCAAAGACTAAGCAAACTTCATTCTCATTGCAATAATCCATCATTTTCATTGTTTTCTAGAAACAACTCTCTAAAGATTTGAAGAATGCAAATTATAGTTCCACTCCTAAAACAACATGTGACTGTGCAATACATTTAACTGCTTGATAAGAAATGCATCGTGTAATTTCAGGACCATGCTGGACACCACCAATTTGAACTAAGACTTCTCCACAAAGAATATCATTCAATAGAAAGATAGGGCAACTAAAGTTAACTGATATGGTATAGTTTATTAAAAATCATGCAATGTTTCATATTAATAACATGACAAAAGCAACATAACAGAGATGTTGTACTAGATTTAAAGTCTTCCATAAGAATACACAGCTAAATTGCTACAGATTAAGCATAGACAAAGTATTATTATGCATGTGTACTCATTAATGTAATGATTAATGACAATAAAATAATACACAAAAGTCTAACAAATCACCAGCTTCAGTGTGTCCAAAATAAATTATTAAAATCTACACAAAATGGAGGCGGTGCATCTCAAAAAAAAAATTATTTCACACCTCATCAGTAGATCCAAATCGATTCTTAACAGGTCGAAGTAAGCGATGAGTTGACTGCTTCTCTCCCTGGCATTAACACATCTTCGATTAGAAAGCTTCACATGAAAAGCATTGAAAAGCAGAATGCCTAGAAAATATCACTAAAACAAGGAAATATCAATTTGAAAAAGCCCGTAACTGCACAAGCACCTTCAAATATTCAGAAGGGACTAATGGCAGAACACATGCCCAATAGAAAAGGGTTTAAAACTAATTCTCGTTATCTTCCAATCCTAGGCTGCTAGTGTAGCTTAACCAACCATCAAGTAGCCCATTAAAAGAAAAGTAAGAAGGTAACAACCTCCAAATATAAAACTGCATCAACAATGTGCTCCAAGACCCGAGGCCCTGCTATTTCTCCAGTTTTGGTCACATGTCCAATCTGTTGATATTTTGAAACAAGAAAGAGCACAACATCTGTTAGTTAACTTGCAAGGTGAACATCAACAATTGAAGTCCATTATCATATAAAGACCTGAGAGTAACAAAAAAATTATGCAAGCTACAATTTTTGGTACCAGATTATGAAATAAAATGAACAATACATAAAGAGGAAAACACAATCTATTGCTTCCTTAAAAATAAAGGGAATGATCAAGCAATAAATACAAGTTACAGAAGTAAAATGAACATCATATTTAATACTGATCCTGACGAGAATAGGAGTATACTTAATAATATAATGCCATGAAGTACTTGGAGAGACAGAGATAAAGCATGTCTACAGGCATCATCTTCTATGCTAATGAAGATATCAAACTCCAAAGAACAGAGCATCAAATGCAGTTGAATGAAATACTAATGAAATGACTAGTTTACATCCAACATATACAATATCTATTTAGGAGCAATTTTTATGTATTGTAACATAAAAGAGGCAAGGTAAAGAATGAAATAAGCAACATTTTAGCACACAAATACTTTAAGCCTCTGATACATTAGAAATAATTAAAGATAATAATTATCTAAAAGGTTCCCGGCTAAAAATTCCAAGGCAATGCATCATACCAAAAGAATTGGTATTTTTGTTTTCTTTGCAAAGCGCAGTAAAGCTGATGTGCATTCCTTAACCTGTCACAGATCAAAACAGAGTCAGCACAAAGTAAAATTTCTCTACCTCACCATACACATTCATTATGCTGTGCATCAGTATTAATGTTTACTCCAGAAACAAAAAATTAATTAAAAAAAGATGGAGAGAGAAGATTAAAAAAAAAACAAGGGAGAGAAAGAACTGTATATAGCTGAAAAAATGATGGAAAATATTCTTGGCAATGTTCCTTTAATGTGCATTATTCCTCTTATGATAAGAAGCCAAAGAGGAAAAGAATGTAAAGGTACTAATCTACGAAGTGAGCTTCCAGGTTGGTCAACGGCTTCAATTGAAAAGTGGCTCTAAATGGAACACAAATGTACAATAGACTACAGAGTAACTAAATATACTGGTTACCATTTAACATTTGACAAAACCAGTAGAAACATGATAATAAACTGCAAGCAATGCTCATACATATCATTGTAAAAGATGGAAAACATAAGCGCATCATAATGGTGCCAAACACCTTGAATCAGCTATTTTATATAGGTAGTCTATAGTGCGTAAGCAAACCTGAGATATTGCTCCAGCACTTCCGATAACTCCTTCTATATATACCGTCTGAATTGAATCAACAATTAGAGCACTGGGGGACAGAGGCTGAATTTTCCTTAATATATCCTGAAAGAAAGCAAAGAGCCTTTAGAACACACATTGCAAGTATTCTCGAATGAAGAACACATTACAGTATTTAAAAATTAACCAAACCAATAAAGTCAAATCAACCATGTCATTCTTTAGGTAAGTTTTGTTTTATAAATATAACCCAACTGAAAGTTTATTGTAGTTTCAGGAACACGATCAGAATCTATAAAAATGAGAATTAACCAACATTATATAATCTTTGTTTATTATGATAAAGGAATTAACGTTCAATTTTATGCTATTATTAGGTTTGAATGCCAATTCAAAAGGAAAGGAGCCTAGCTACTATTATATATTTGCTTTATCTTACTAAATTCCCTTCAATTTCCTTTCTCCCTTGGATGGATCATTTTTCTACAAAATGCAATCTTTTTTTTTTTTTTTGTAAAATAACAAAGAGCAGTTAAATAGCTTCAATAATCATCCATGACTCAACGAACTTAACTAGTATTTCCTTAACTTTACAAGATGCCTAAAAAAAAAAATTCGGTTTGACTATATACTACTCCACTAACTCACTGAAATAGAAAAATTTATCCATACATCCAAATCCCGAGGGTTAATAGAATTTATTTGAGTCAAGTATAAAATGATATTAGGTCTGTCCACATTATGTAAAATTATCAATATTTAACTTTTAATGATAATTATTATAATGTCTCGACAGTTTAGAGATTTAATTTATGGTACACACCCTAGTTTACATAGAATGCGCTTTTCAACAATTTATGGCAGGCTCAAGGCCATGTTAGTAAGGAGGAAAGAGAAGCAGAACAAAATGTATTTTTGACTTATACAAGTTAGTATGCTTTTCCCTCCAATGTCTTTAGGCAATGTTATCAATGACATTTATTTCCTTTCTCAACACAAAACACAGCTTGAGATTCTGGACTGGGTCAATGTGACATCTGAAGCAGAGGCAGGCATGGTTCAAGACAAAAGTAGACTTACAAAGACATGAAATCATAAAGCATAAAATAAATGACAGGAAGAAGCTAAAATGATTACAGACAAATGTGGTTAATATACAATTCCATAGTTACCTCAATATCAGTACTTGAATACAAGAAAAGTCCGTCCTCTCCAATCCCTAAACGGTGTGCCCTGTTTACAATTTGCTCAACACTCTGCCACAAGGATGAGAGAAGTTACATAGTGATTCAGCATTGGTCTTAGAACACAGTTGCAGCTTAACAAGAACAAGGTCAGATTTATGGTTATGTGGCCACTGGCAGCAGCCTCTGAAAATCAAGTAGATAAGCAAATAATCCAGAGTACTAATTTCAAAGCTGTTTATACTACATTTCAATTGAAGCATAAAAATTTGAACAAAGAATTAAATAGAGTTAAATATCAATAAAATAATCAATGAGTAGTTGAGATCTCATTTTCATTTCTATATGTACAAAAGGAACCCAATTCGGTTAACTTTCCTTCCCTTTCATTTTAGGAAGGTGCAGCCGTGGGAGTGAGGTCGAGAAAACAAAAGGCATAAGAATTCAGAAGATGAGAAGCACAAACCTCTTCCCCAGAGACATATACAACTGGAGCTGGTTCACCTTGCCCCTGTCCTTCAGATATTAAAGCAGCAATCTTCAAATTCAAATAAGTCAACATCAGAACAGAAGATTTAACAGAGAGAAACGCAGTGACAAAGAAAATAATTCAGGAACAACCAAAGATTTAAATAATAAATTACTAAAGCATACAAAAGGATTTAAGGAATAAACTCAAACATTCCATACACAGACAAGAAAATGCACTTTACACCAAATGTGTCAAAGGTAACACATACCTGCAGTAATAGAGTACTTTTGCCAACCCCCGGATCGCCACCAACCAAAACTAAAGAACCTTCAAATCAAATAGGATAAGCAACTAAAATAAGATTAGGCCATCCATTTCACATAGAACAGATACAACACAAAGACTTCATTAAAAACTTGGCAGACAAAGTAGATAGGGAAAAAGCAGTGCAATATGATAACTGATAGGTTATAAACTTAGGATGCATTTCATTAAATCAGGGAAGGGAAATGTGAATAATCTCTTATTGTCAGGCTACTAAAATCCCAAATTCCAAGTATCAGAAATGGAAGCCCGATTCTGATTCTTACTGACCAACTGGAGTAATTCATGTCGAATATCAAACAAAAAAACAAATGCCTCAATGGCATATTGCTATGATCCATAACCACATATGAAGAACTAATCGCAGTTAACATCCTTCACTGACTATAAGAAGAATTCTGAAGACATTAAAAAATGCATAGAAGAAATAAACATCACCAGCTGCAACTTGCTTCACCATCCTACTAGAAGCATTACCCATGTAGTTTCACCATTTTGGTTAACATATAAATAGGAAGAGGGATCGCTGAAAAGCAAGAAAAGTTCCAGTGTCTCAGTGTGAGGTCTACAAAAGTATGGCATGCGTGGTATTTGTATGTGCGCAGAGAATAATCATTCACACCATTTTAGTGCAACTGGTAGACTAATAAGTTCTCTTGTGTCCTACAATATATCGTATAAAACAACGATTCATGTCTACCAAACCACATAATATTAGAGTGAGAAGAGAATAGAGATGCATGCAATTTAGAAGACAGACCGTAACTACGGCAATCAATGCTCAGCTGGAAATTTTCAGTTCATAAAAATGAGGGGGAAATGGTATTTTCTGAATTATTAACAGCACATAACAATTACATTAAGAATTAGGAAAACGCCCCTAGGGTTTTTCTCTAGGGTTTTTCTCTCTCGCTTCGTCGAGATGGTTTTTCCTCTTGTTTTATAACAAGTTTTATTCGACAATTTCTTATTCAACTATTCTTTATTCTTTCTCTTCTTTATTCATTAGTTGTTATTCCAGTATTATTGGGTTTCTCTTTATAACTGCATCT
>CATIWJ010053686.1:0-36225 GCA_949640765.1 Croton laevigatus | reverse complement strand
TCGGATGAGGCACTTGCAAATGTTCCTTTCCTCATCTTGGGGAACAAGATTGATATACCATATGCTGCATCAGAAGATGAGTTGCGATATCACCTTGGCCTGGCCAACTTCACCACTGGAAAGGGTAACGTAAACCTAGCGAACTCAAATGTACGTCCTTTAGAGGTGTTTATGTGCAGTGTTGTGCGCAAAATGGGATATGGTGATGGCTTCAAGTGGCTCTCTCAGTACATTAAATGAGGTAATTGTGACGAAGATGTTTTGCTGGACCAAAAATACTTCGCCCCAGCAGGTCCTGTCCTATAAGAAAAAATTATATTCATCCCCCTGTTTAAAATGGATGTATTGTGATATGAATCTGTGTGGAAGGAGGTATTAATATAACTGCTCTGTAAAATTTACTTGTGGCAAAAAAAAAAAAAAAAAAATACTAAGAGAATACCTAATTTAGAAAAATTATAACTCTATTTAGCCTAAAGTATAAAAATTTAATTTTGTAAAAGATATTAATCCCGAATCAAAGTGAATTCATATACTAGAGTTTCATATGTGAGATTTAAATAAAACACTAACTTTATGAAAAAGACTAAAGATGACCTTTTTCAAGAAAAATCAATTTTAAAAGAAAATATCTAATTAAATATCATATATGGATGACCATGGCATAATAAATTAACATAAACAAGCAAACATGGCAACAATCACAAAACAAGAGTGAAAAATAAAAGTGAAAAAGTAAATCCTACTTAATTATTACAAGAATAGCCTATAACCCCTTTAGTTGAAGCAAAGAAAATAAAAAGCAAGAGAAAAATAAATTAGAAATTGATCTTGGATTCCACGTGGATCTAATGAGGGATTATTAAGAGAAAAATAAATTAGAAATTGATCTTGGATTACACGTGGATCTAATGCGGGATTATGCAGCTTAAATGAGCGTCACAAAGCATTTTTGCAACAAAATACTCAATGCAAAACGAAGTAAAAGGCAAATAAAAGATATAAACACAAGATAAACAATTTAAAACAAGCTGTAAACGTACTCTAAGATAATTCTATATCATTTGTAAACTAATTGTAAATGACCAAGAAACTGAAAAATAAAATTAAGATAAAATCAAAAAGAAAAAGAAGATTTTTTCAAAGATTTTTTTGAATTTATTAAACCCACAGCTTGAAATTAACTCTAAATCTACCTACATATCTGATTTAGGATCAGGGCGGAATGAAGTTCCAAACCTTGATTAAATGATTATTTTTAGATTATTATTGATTAGGTGATGAGCGAGAAGAAATTACTTGAAAAACTAGATATAAAACCTTAAATAAGCAATGACATTTCGATCATATTAGAGCTAAATCTTGAATATATAGGTCTAGAACTTGAAAAAAAAAATTAATTTTCAATCTTTAAGGGGAGAAAATTCAAATTTGTAGTGTTTTTCGAGAAAATTAGGTGTTTTTCTAAGCTAAGCTATATGAAAAACTGTATAGAGAATTGAAGGAATGTCAGGGTTTATATAGTGGTCAGATATGGCCTAAAAAGACTGAATCTATTAAGGACTCTAAATCATAATTAAGTCCAAACACAAATTTCTAGCTTGTTGGAAAGTAGGGAGCATTAAAAAAATTAATAATAATCATGAAAACTCGAAAACATGTGAAAACTAAATCAGAATAAGAGATCGGGAGTCTGGGGGACCAATGGGTAGTAGTTGCACTGATGGCAGTACAACCACTAGCTACTATACAAATTTTGATGACTTGTAATGGAGGAGGTGGTGTACCATATGGTGGCGGCAGAGAAGCTGTTTACGCACCATATGGCGATTGGAAACCGTGTGACATGGTTGTTAGACTGTTGGATCTGTCGACGCATTATGTAGCAGTTACTGCTAGTGCTATATGGCGATAGTGCTGACTGGTCGGCTGCTTGCTATATAGCCCCTCCTATTGGTGCCATATGGCACCATCGTTGACCGATGATAACGTGGCATGCTGACATGGCATGACTACCACGTGACACTGGAGCTAGTGTGGCATTAACCGTTGACTTTGAATGCTACATGGCACCTCCTCATTAATTCAAGTGGTTACAGATAAAGCTGGAGTTTGATTGTCGACTGCCACATGGCAGATTCTAAAATCTTCTTGACCGAGTCTACTGGTTTGGTTTGATTGAGTTTTTTGATTTATTTTTGATTGATTTTGTGCTTTTTGGGTTTGAACATGTTTCTGGTTCAAGACAAAATGTAATTGAAGCATATATTGACATACTAGACTCAAAAATCGCAACAATGGTCTGATAAAAAGGCTAAAACAATGTTTGGTTTAGGCAACAGAGTATAAAAAGTGCATGGATTAAGCTGATTTTTGTTTAAAACTTTGCAAAAATTTATAATTTGGGATAATAAATTTTGGCATTCACATCAAGATGTAAGAAATTTAACACAACAATAATTTTAAAAGAGCTAGTGGTGATTTCTCTAACGAAAGCAAGGAACTAAACTTGTTTTGTTCTTCAATATATTGATTTCATTTATTTTAAAATTATATTTCTCTTTAGATGTGCCATTGAAGATGACATGTGTACGACACTGTGGATACGAGTCCAAAATTGATTTGAAGAAAATTAAGAAAATAGGAGCTCGTGAAACACACGAGAAAAATTAAAGGAGTCACTACCTTAATTTATTTTCTAGAAAGGAAAACTAAGGAAAATCCTAAATTTTGAAAAAAAAGAATGACTTCTTTTAATCCAATGGAAGAAAATAAATTTTATTCCAAAACATACTAATCTCTCACCTCAAAAGTGGATTCGGAGTCTAGGTTTTCAGATATAGGCTATAAATAATGAAGAAAATTAATTAATTTGGAAGAAAAGGATGTTGATTTATTAGGAGAAAAATAGAACAATGCATGAATAATTAATAACAAATAAACATAAACGAAACAATTTTCAAGAGAGAAAATTAATTAAATCTAAGATCTAGATTTGGCTTAATGCTATTGAATGCTAATTTGGCTCATGCTCAACTTGAATATTGTTTCTACACTAAAATACTCAACAAAAACAACGTAAAAAGGAAAAATGATGAAATAAATAGAATGTAAACAAGCAGTAAATAGTTTTATGCACGCTGATGATAAACACATGATAAATTAAAAGAAAAACATACTTTTAAACCTCTTGTAAAAAGGAATCTAAATTTTATATTAATAAAGGGAAAAATAAGGTTTTTTTAGGTTTATTAAACCCGCAATATGGGATTCAACCCTACATCTGCCTGCATACTAGATTTGGATTCAAGATCAAGGCGGAATATTGTTCCAAATGACTATTAGGTGATTCAATATATAGTAGTTTATTGTCAGGTGACAGGGGAGAAGAGATTAAGTGAAAAACTAGTCAGAACATGATACTTGAGTGCTGATTATTCAACCAAATTTCTAAATCTTAAAGATGCGAGTGCGACACCTTAGAAAAACGCATCTCGATCTTGAGGAGAGATAAAATTCGGATTGGCAGTGTTGTGGGAGAAAACTAGGTTTTTTTAGAACTTTTGGTGTGTTTTTGTAGCTTAAGTTATGCCTTAAATTGTAGTTGAGGACTTCCAAGTCAAATAAGGATTAGTTTTCCTTGACTTCAAGGCAAAGCAGGGAATATTCCAGAATTAGAGCAGTTAAGAATACTCTAGAATGGATGAAAACTGGATCGGAATAAGATAAGACTACTAGAATGAAATGTTAATGAAATGTGGCATCCTCTGATTGGGCCACATATTAGCAGCTTATTGGGTAAAAGGTAGAACGTAATACCACATGGCAGAAGACTATTGGACATAAGCTGACATAGTGCTGAAGGGACAGGTGGCCGGGAGCTCTCTAATGGTGATCGGCCACCAAAATCTAGCCAAAAGTTAGTTAGCTAATGATCGGCCAACGACAATGGATGCCGGTGAGTGGTGGCTGGTGGTGGCTACTGGCAGAGTTGACCGTTGATTGCTGACTGCCACGTGGCAGCCTCTGGTTGGATGCTGGCTACTGACTATGCTATTTGACTTTGACTTGGCCTAATTACTACTGGTTTAGTTTAAGCTAATTTGTGCTTTTGTTTTGGTTTTTTGTCGGATTTGATAAGGGAAAAATTTCAGTTTAAGGCAGAATGCAATTGAGGCTGAGAGGGACGTATGAGACTGATAAAACACCATATCAAATGGTATTCGATTCAAACTATAAGGCTTAAAAAAATGCTTGAATTTATCTAATTCTTGGATTGAGATGTTATGGGTTTACCTTGGGCTTGGGCCCAATGAATTGGACTTCTAAGGCAACAAATTTGGTATTCACACATATTGAGTGCAATATTGAGAAAAACATAAGATGCCCATCATTAATATGTTATTCATAATATTTTTACCACATTTAGTAAGTGAAATTTATGTAAATTTATTTTGAATTTATTTAATTTTTAATTTAATATTTTTGTAGGTATTTTGGTTGTGGACATCTTTTGAGAATTTTTGAGCAAAAAGTAGAGATTTGGACACAACAATAAGCAAAAATTTCCCAATCGCCCTATGCAAGTTTCCACACCCTCTGGATTTGGGAGAAAAGCTAAGTAGGAAGTCTCATAGCCCTGTGAGTATAATTCACATGCTGTTTATTTATCACGGACCTAAAGCATTGGATCCAAATTATTAAAGGAAAATTGGGCATATAGGATCTCTTTTCTTTCTTAGTAGATAAGAATTGTAGGAATTTTCTGATAGACTTGGATAAAAAATTTTCTAGAAGCTTGTACTATTATTATTAGAGTGGAAAGAGAAAAACAAAGAAAGATAAAGAGAGGAGAGGAAAATTGATCAAAGAGAGATTTAAGGGAAGGCATTGTTAGGGTTTTCAAGAATTTTTCTTCTTACTCTATATTCCAAGAACTCAAATAAATATTGTAAAGAGACCAAGACCCTCTTTTGGGATTTTGAAGTTTCACCAAATATAAAAAGTTTATTTCTATGCTCTTGAATTTCTTATATGGATTTTATTTATCTATTTATCTTTGCTTTGATATGTTAGAATATTGGTAGTTAAATCATATAGGGTTATAGGCATGAAACTATATTAATTAAAACAATGGGTTAGAGAATAAAACTTGGGTTTTTAGGGCTAATAATTGGTTTATTTAGATGTTATGTTTGCTTAATGCATGTAATTGAAAATGACCATTTCTATTATATGACTTTTTTGTGCCTAATCAATAGAACGAAAATTTGAGATTAGGTCTTGGTAGAACTTATCATTCATTAAAGTCACATAGCTTGAAAAAGTATTAGCAATTTAATGTTGTCTAATTGAGAATTTCAACTTAATTGGGATTGTTAATTATATGTGGAGACAATAAAATGAAAATTTGAGTTGCTTAGTATTTTTCACAACCAAGTATTAGAGTTGTTAGCTTGAAAAAGTAACAAGTCTATAATTGAACCATTCTTGCAATTATAAATCTAATTAGCCTAAATCCATTTAATTAAGTAACCGAATTGCTTTAACTATGTTGGTAAATTTCCTATTGCCTTAATTTATATATTGATTGAAATCTTTGAGTCTCATTTATTATTGGTATTTATCTTTATTGTAAATTTCCATGTAATTAATTTGAAAGATTGTCCGAAATGGTTGTTTAGACATTTGATAATAGAAAAATTTTAGTTCTTAATTAATCAATTCCAATCCATTGGATAAGTTAACCTTATTCCCCACTTTGTTACTTGTAAACGACCAGTGCACTTGTAGTTTTGAACTTAACTAGTTTTGGCGCCTTTACTGGGGATTGATAACGATATGAGATTAACATTAGATAATTTCTTGTTTAGGTGCTTTAAGCTTTAGTTATTTTTAGTAATTCCCTTCACCTATTGCTCTTAATTTTGACTTGTTATTTATTGGTGATTGAAGTGTGTTTGAGTGAAAATTTTTCAGGTTTTGGTTTATGTAAAAGAAGTTTCCACGTTCAAGTAAAGGCAAGTACGATCCGAAAATTGAAAGAACTCTTAGGAAGCTTAATTTAAAGAAGCCAAAGTTAGCAAAGGCATTCTTGTACAAATACTTTCCACCATGGCTAAGTTTAGATCCGAACTTGCCACTTTTTCTCAAGAATTATGTGAATCTTTTTTTTGAAGCTTGGGAAAGATACGAAGATATGCTAAGGAGATGTCCTCAACGAGGTATGACCAAGTGGACACAATTAGAAGGGTTCTATAATGGCTTGAATGAGATGGAAAAAAGGATGTAAACATGAAGACCATTGATGAAGTCTACACCATTATTTAAGATCTAGTTAATAGTGGAGGTGATTGGTCGTCTAATTTAAGTAGTCAACTAAGGGCTACCGGAAAGCTTAAATTAGATGCCATGACTAGTATGCTATCTCAATTGGATGTGATTACTTCAAAGCTCAATGCATTGGCTTCTCAACCTACAATGGTAAATCAAATACAAACTCAACAATCGGTTAGTGAGATTTGTGGTATTCTTGGGCATTTGATAATTGTCAAGCGGGAAATTCTTTTGCTCAACCTATATTTAAGGAAGAAGTAGCTTATATAGGGAATAACATGCAAGATAGGGGCAAATGAATAATCCTTATTCCAACATTTATGCACTCGCTTGGAGGAGTTATCCGAATTATCATATAAGCAACTCACACAAGCTCCTCTACCCGAATTTCAAGCTACTAATCCTCAAACTTTTGCGCTGCCTTCTTCACAAAAAGCTAGTAGTAACATCGATACAAAGCTTGACAATATGATTAGTCTCATGAACTCTTTTATGGATAAGACATCGGCTCAAGATGAGAACATAAAGAGGATAAAGGCTAAGTTTGATTAAGTGGTAAAGAATCAAGCATCTTATATTCATAACTTAGAATTGCAAATGGGACAACTAGCGGTGGCTATGAAGAATAGAGCTCTGGGTTCTTTACCTACCATTATATTGAGATTGGGAAAGCAAATTGAGATTGGAAAGCAAGCCATTAAATTCAAAATAAAGTCTCTTTAGGTGAAGACAACAAGAAGGAAGTTATGCCAAAGTCCAATGAAACAGAAAAAGTTCACCACAAGAGAAATAAGAAGAGAAAATCCAAGGTGCTACTCAAAAGGTTAACCCTTTTGTTCCTCCTATCCCATATCCTCAAATATTAAAGAAATTTCAAGAAAAGCATCAACATATAAAGTTCTTAGAGATGTTTAAGAAACTGCACATCAAAATTCCATTGACTGAAGCTCTTCGCCAAATGCCTTCTTATGCCAAGTTCTTGAAAGATTTTATCTCAAACAAGAAGAAGAGAAAGTATGAGAGGATGTTTGAATCAAATGAACAATACAGTGCCATATTTAGTAAACCTACTAAATTACCCTTAAAATTGAAGGATCTAGGGATTTTTACTATTCCTTGTGTTATTAGTTCTAAAAAGTTTCCTAAATGCTTATGTGATCTTGGTGCAGGAGCTAATGTGATGCCTTTGTCTATTTTCAGGATACTAGGAATCAGAGAAGTAAAGCCTACTTTTATACTGACAAATGGCGGAAAAGATATTAAAAACACTAGTTTTTGTATACTTGAGGATGTACTTATCAAGGTTGACAAGTTTATAATTTCGGTTGACTTTATTATCCTTGATTGTGAGAAAGATATGGATGTTTCATTGCTGTTGGGTCGCCCATTCTTGTATGCGGCTAAGGCCTTGATTGATGTGTATGAAGGTAAGAAAACTTTGAGAGTTAGGGATGAAAGTGTGGAATTTGATTTTGTTAAAGCTCTCAAGCAAGTTGATGCCATAGATGATTGGGTGATAATAGATGCCATTGATGAATGTGTAAAAGCAGTAAACAATGAGATAGTGAATAAAGGCAAAGAAGTTGTTACACTGGTGATATGCTTTCAATTGAGTGTAGTAGATGAAGTAGAAGGTATCAATTCATATGAGCTTGTATGTCTTAACATGAAAGAACTAATTAAAGGTTTAAAACCTACACCTTCTTCTCTAGAAGGACCATCACAATTAGAGTTAAAGATGACTCAAGAAAAAAGGTTTTTGCATGTAAATAAGCCTGATGAGTTTTGTATGGATGCTATGCTAAGTTGTACAAAGAGAAGACCAAGAAATGGTATGATGCTCATATTGTGCAGAAAGCGATTGAACCGGGGCAAATGGTGTTACATTCTCAGTTTAAATTTTTTCTAGAAAGTTGAAGACAAAGTGGTCCAGTCCTTATCAAGTAGTGTCAATTTTTCCTTATGGAGCTGTAGAGTTACAAGATAGCAAGGGCAACAGGTTCAAAGTCAATGGCCATAGGGTCAAGCCGTATTATAGAGGAACTATCAATGCTAAGGCCATGACAACCTATTTGCGGATCTTCTAATTTTAACGGTCGAGCTAATGACCCTAAACAAGCGCTAAAGGGAGGCACCCCATCTTATTTATTTATTAAGTATTCCCTTTATTTTGCATGTTTTTAGAAATGTCTAATAATGGAAGGAACATAATTTTCTGCAGCCCCTAATGAAATCTCACGGGTCTTGTGTGGAATAATTGAGTGCCTAGGTAGAATTTTTCACAACCACCCTGTGGATGTTTCCACGAGTTGTGGAATGAGCTGGGCAATTGCAGAGAATTTTTCACAACCGCATTGTGGAATATTACACTCCCTATGTACTGAGTCGGGCAATTGCACTAAATTTCACACGACCTCCCTGTGGAAATTTACACGCCCCATGGAAACATCAAAGAAAACAACCAAAATTTTCCACCAACCCCCAATGTGATGTCGTATTGCATTTGTCCACCAATGCAAATAGAGAATTTTTTGCTTCCTTGCTCTTAATTTTATGGTTTTACTTAGTGCATTAAGGACAATGCTTTGTTTAAAGTTTGGGGTGAGGTTCAAGTTTTAATTTTGTGTGTTGTCGTGATTGTTTTTGTGTCGTATTGTACTTTGTGTTATCATAATATGTTTATGTGTTGTCTAGTTTTGTGATTAGTATCTAGTGTTGTGTTGTCTTATACTTAACCCATTAATTGCAAAACTCTAGAATGGTGCAACCATTGCGAGATGGGATTTGAACTTAAGAATGACTGTCATTGCATTCATAGATATTGTTTGAACTTGTTTACACTTCAAATTTCAAAAAGTTTTTTTTGGTCGGTTTCTTTCAATGAATGTTTTAGAAGGTGATTTTCAAAGATTTTTTTAAAAAGCAAAAATTTTAAATGGTTTCTAAGATTGCTAAAACTCTCTTAAAGTTCCTTTGAGGCAAAATCATAGATGAATTGAGATGACGGAAATGATTTAGGCCATTTTTTGGACGATTTATTGACTTTTACCTACCTTGTTACATTCTTTTTACCCCTTTAGTTTAGGAAATATGCTAAAGGTGTACTTAAAAATTCTTTTCTTAATCCACATTATAACCATATAACTTAAAAAAAAAAAAGTCTTTGCCTACCACATTTTTTACGAGAAAATAGTCATTCCATTCATTTATTGAGCATATGCATGTCATCATAACTAGGATTTGTAGATTTAAACTTAATTTTTACACTTTTTAGTTTTAGTTTTTGAATTAAGATTTCTTAGAATCCATGTATGTGAAGTGATTATATTGTTTTGGGTTGATATTCTATTGTTAGTACTTGTTTAGGATGTTCTTGAAAATTCAATGAAAAAAGAAGAAAAAAAGGTAGAGCTAATTGGAAGAAGAAAATTGACTCTTGAATTTTTTTTTTTTTTTTTAAAGTTTGTTCTCCTTTCAACTCACGTGTTCCAATTTATTGGGTAGAACATTATATTGTGAATATTTTTACGAGGCTTATATTATGAAAAAGAAAAAGGGAAAAATTGGAAAAAAAAAAAGAAAGAAAGAAATAGAAATTGAAAGAATTTTTTTTTTTTAATGAATTTTTGGATCTTTTAGATACTTTGCAATGCTCTTACTATTGATTGACTTATTTTTTATTTTCTTTTATCTTTATCCATCTTTTGTAACCCACACCTTAGCCAATACTATAAACCCTGTTAAAGACTTTTTGGTCCTTCATCTTGTTTTGTCAACATTAGTGGAAAGAGAATTGAATAGTCATTCAATGTTTTTATTTTATCTATTTGAAGCTAAAAACTTATTTCTACTGCTTTGATTATTTCTTGATAGAACATGTGTTGATTCAAACTTGACTAGTGCAAACACTTATGTAATTTCTAGTGTAACCTTGTTCATTTGATGTCTATAATGATGGGATGATTTGGATTGTTTGGATTCTAGATTAAAGTCGTTAACTTGTTTGTAAGAGAAGGGTTGAGCATATGTGTTTTGTGTTTTGTTTGGTATGTTATTTTTGTCTTAGGTTTACTCAAGGGTGAGTAAAATCTAAAGTTTGTGGTAGTTGATAAGTCGTTAATTTTTCATATTTTTACCACATTTAGTAAGTGAATTTTAAGTAAATTTGTTATGTTTTTATTTAATTTTTAATTTGAAATTTATATTTATGTGTTTTTAACATTATTTTCTTGTTTAAATGTTTTTATAGGTATTTTGGTTGGTAGACAATTTTTGAGAATTTTTGGAGCAAAGAGTGGAGATTTGGATACAACAATAAGCAGAAATTTTCACAACCGCCCTATGCAAGTTTCGACGCCTTGAGGATTTGGGAGAAACAGCCATGTGGGATAATTCACAGGTTTTGTATTTATCACGGGTCTAATGGATTGTATCTGAATTTTTAAAGGAAAATTGGGCTTGTAGGATCTCTTTTCTTTCCTTGGTAGATAAGAATTATTGGAACTTTTGGAAAGACTTAGAGAAAAAGTTTTCTAAAAGCTTGTACTATTATTAATAGAGTGGAAAGAGAAAAATAAAGAAAGTAAAAGAAAGAGAGGAGAGGAAAATAGAACAAATAGAGATTTTGGGGAAGCCATTGTTAGGGTTTTCAAGAATTTTTCTTTTAACTCTATATTCTAGGAACTCAATTAAGTATTGTAAAGAGATCAAGATCTTCTTTTCTGAGTTTTAAGCTTCACCAAATATAAATAGTTTATTTCTATTCTCTTGAATTTCTTCATATGGGTTTTCTTTATCTATTTATCTTGCTTTTATATGTTGGAATATGAGTAGCTAAATTATATAGGATGATAGCCATGAAACTATATTAATTAAAGAAATATGTTAGACATTAAAACTTGGGTTTCTAGGGTTAATTAAGTTTATTTAGATGTGATGTTTGCTTAATACTTATGATTGAAAATGACCATTTCTACTACACGACTTTAGTTGTGCCTAATCAATAGAATGAAAATTTGAGATTAAGTCTAGTAGAACATCCATTAAAGTGTAATAGCTTAAAAAAGTATTAGTAATTTAATGTTGCTTAATTGAGAATTTGAACTTAATTGGGATTGTTAATTTTACTTAGGAATAATAGAATGAAAATTTGAGTTGCTTACTATTTTTGACAACCAATTATTAGAGTTGTTAGCTTGAAAAAGTAACAAGTCTATAATTAAACTACTCTTGCAATTATAAACCTAATTAGCCTAAATCCATTTTATTAACTAATTCAAATGCGTTAATTATATTGGTGAATTACCTATTGCATTTATATATATATATATTCTCCTCTCCTCCTCAACCACCCCCACCCCACCCCCCCCCCCCCCCCCCCCCCCCGAGTCTCATTGATTGTTAGTGTTTATCTTCATTGTATTTTTCTATTTAATTAATTTGAAAGATTATCCAAAATGGTTGCTTAGACAGTTAATGATAGAACAAGTTTAGTCTTAATTAATCAATTTCAATCCCTAGAGTATGACAACCATATTCTTCACTTTATTACTTGTGAATGATCCCTGCACTTGCTGTTTTACGCATACTAGTTATAATTACTGTAATTCCTATAGATATCTATAAAATTAAAAATGATGAAACAAAGTTAGGAAGGAAAGTTAATAGAAACGTTAAATGATATATTTGTCTAAAAGCCAAGGACAAAATAGGCTAAATTTTGGAATTAGGATCGTCATACCTTTAAGGCTTCTAACTCCTCTTCGGTTGATAATACAATCTAATATATCAAATGTCAGTGATAAAATGTTAATTTGTCCTAAACATTTTGTATGAATTAACGCAACAATAATGTCAGAAGAGCTAGTGGTGGTTTGTCTGACAAAAAAAAAAAAAACTTCATTAGTTTTTCAAATATATTGACTTCATTTATTTTAAAATTCTATTTTTCTTGAGGTTAGTGTAATCCTAGCCCCAACTTTTTGTATTTGGTTTTATAATTTGTTTATGAGAATTTAATTCATCAAATTATATTTCCTATGTATTTAATTTGATGAATTTCCTTAAACAGTGATTCTGCTTTAGTTATAGGATATGTGATCTTGATATTAAAACCTAAAGCAATAAAAGAATACTATTTTAAACATGCTTAATCGATTACTATCATGGAGTGATAACAAATTAAGACAAGTATGTACTCTAAGAGATGGTTTTGTTTTACGTATCATAAGATATGAGATATCGATTAGAGATACATAATACATGCTGGTGAATAGTGTATTAGATTGATCCACTTAATGAGAATACAACATGTGAGTTTGATCACAAGTATTTCTCAAGCAATGTTTATACTTGAATCCTCAGACTGAAATTACTGTGGGTTCTTAGGTGATTTCTCGCATGCTTTGACGTATGCCTAATGTACCCGTAAAAGCGTAACAAGTATGGATATGATTGGGTATTCCATGAATCATGCTTAGAAACATGAGTAAAGTGAAGGGCTTATCGCTCTCTTTGTGAGAGAAAAGATATCATCAATCAATTGATTAGTGAGACTGAATAATGTATAGCCATACCCAGATAGGATGATAAGTGTTATCATATATTTGTTTTTAGTTAGTATCACTAGAGAATCAATAAAATGAATTAGCAATAATAAGGGTGACAAAAAACATACCTTATGCTAATCATTAATATCGGTAAAGGCAAAGGGTTATATAAAATTGCTATAGGTTTTATCAATTCGTAAGAATGACACTCATTTCAATTTGAGTAATTATAACATTTTACTAGAGACCAATTATAATTTATAATCTTAAATGATTTTTTGGATTTATTGCCAACATTGAATGTGCCTTTTGGATCGTACACGTAAAAAGATATGGGCTCGACTTTGGAAGCTTATTCAATTAGGCCTAATCGATTGATTAATTAAATTGTTTAATTAATTGAATCAAACCCTATTTAAAATAGGGATTGGGCCGACCATCTAATGGATTTTGAACCTAAATTTCGGTTTGATTTGGGAAGATAAAACCGAATAGAGATTCAGTTTTCTTTTGATATTTGTTTTTGGAATAGATAGGATATGAGAATAGGTTTTTCGTTTTGTATTTTTCATATACAAAACTGAAACAACCTCTCCTCTTCCTATCCATCTCTCTATCTTTCATTTTTAGAAAATAGAAAAGGAAAACGAAAATAGTTTTCATTTTTAGAGTGCAAAACGAAAACATCTTCCCTTCCTATCTCATTTGATTTTCGTTTTGGAATAGATAACTAAAAAAGGGTTGTTCGTTTCAAGTGCAGACACAAAACAGTTTCCCCTTCCTTCCTATTCCATTTTTGGTTTTTTGAAAATACAGAAGAAAATGAAAAGGTTTTTAATATTTCACTTCCATTCTATTTCGTTTTGAACGTAACTACTATAAGGAGGTTCCATTTTCTTCTGTTTCATTCCTAGAGGGAAGAACAAGCTTCCATTTCCAGTGCTAGATCACTTTGGGCCCTCTCTTTGATATTTTGTGTGTATGTGTGTGTGAAGAAAGAGGGGAGTCACCTTTTGGAGTCCCTAAGTCATTCCGTTCGTGCAGAGTATTTCGTAAGAAGGTTTCCAGCAATCCAAGCGTAAGTACGCTTTAAAGATATATCCCTAAACCTCCCTTGATTTGACAGAGTTAATAGAACTTGTTCTAGGATTGTTTCTCTCAATATTTTATTGCTTCTGCTACCTTGTTTTGCATATATGATATGCTTAGGGCTTGAGAGAACCCAACACTTGAAAGCTGTGTTGATATGCGTGAAAATAACATATGTATGACATCTAGTGCCATATTGTAAAAAATAAGACCATCCTTCATTAATATGTTATAATCACTCTAATTCATGTAAATATTTATAAAATTTATCCATCAATTAGGCGAACTAATAAAACAAATTATTCCATAAATATTAGAAATAGAATTTTAACAACTAATACTATGTTATAATACAAAACATTATAATATTAGAAACGAATTGCATCAGTGCAAAAGTAGAAAATGATGAGAATAATTATGATCATATCTTCTTAGGCTTATGTTCTGGTTGATGGGTGTACTCAAAGTCGATATGAACAAAAGCTCGTTCCACTTCATCAAGTTGTTCCAATTTCTCTTGAAGAGTCTCTCCAATGTTATGAGCTTGACAAAGCGGCATATCTTCTGGCAACACAATGTCTACCTCTACAAAGTAATGGCAACCAAATGTGTACGCCCTTATTGTGTCTATTTGTTTGATCTCTTTGTGATGATTCCAAATTAGATATGTTAGCTTCGCTAAATATTCCGGTGGGGCTGTCTTTCCGATCAATGCCCAAACATTCTCCATCACTGTACCTGACCAGTTGCTTATTGTGTATAAAGCTATCTGTAACATCATTAAAAAATAATAATAATAATCAAATTTTGTTTAATTTAATGTTTTTTTTGTTTGATCAAGCCAAAGACATATTTGTTACTTACGTAGCACCCACACGAATTTATTAATTAGTAAAAGCTATTTTATTGAATGCTACAATAATCAGCTTTAGCATCGTAAACTATTTTAAAAGTTATCGTCGAACACAGCCTTTTAATTTATACCATTTGGCTAAAATTGCATCTTTAATTGAAGTATATGGTGTGTGGATGAAATCATAACGTTGCATAAACCTAAGGATGCAATTATAAATGAGACAAAAATAGTATTTACTTACAAGTATAGCTCCAAGAGGATCAAGCCACCAGTAGAACTTAATAGCCAAAACAGCAGTGGCTAGACCTATTGAATTTGTAATCACATCAAAGAAATGATCTTGTGCATATGCTCTTACTATTTCACTTTTGAATCTGCGACAGTAAATCGTCAGCACAAGTTTTACTATTGTAACTGAAACCATAATCCCAACCATCCATTTTAGTTTAATAGGGTCTTTCTCTGGCTGAGCCTGCATGATTAATTAATTAACATAATTAGTCATTCAATACTATAATTTAATGAAAATCGTTGCATATGAAAATAAAATGGAAAAAAATACTAATTTATCATTGTGTTTTCACAATTGAACCAGTATTTTACATTAAAAATTACTATTATTATGTTCTTCGTCAGGTAAACGAAGTCGGTAATTAACAAATTATGTCGCATCTAAATCATTTATTTGTGCTGATTACAAATGTGACGTTATTTTTAACTGAAACAACATGAATTTGTCTTCCCGATTCGAGAATTTGCAACAACATACCTTAGAAATGAGTTGTCTTCCAGATTCGAAGAGAATTTGCAACCCAAGAGTTGCCATTACCGATGCAAAAACCACAATTCCCTGAAAAAAATTAAAATTTAATACAGGATATCTTAATTTATTGACAGATAGTAACAGAAATAAATAAATTAAGGCATTAACTAATTCTCCTTCAAAAAAATAAAGAAAGCACTAATTAGGTATTAATTAATGAATTAATTAGTTACCACAGGTTGCATCCTCTGTTTGCCGATGGGATAGTGATATTGATTAGGCTTTCTCATGGCAGAATCAGTAAACCACAAAATAAAACCAGACAATAGATCCAACAAGGAATCCACTGTCGATGCAATCACAGCCATTGATTTACTTTCAACTGAAGCATATACTTTTGCAATAAAAAGCACTAAATTTGCAATATTTGATGCATAAATCGCAAGCTTTTCACTTCTTGCAAGTTCTTTATGTTCACTGTCTGTTAAACCTTCTTTATTCCCCGACTCCATGAACGCATCCACTTCATTGAATTCCTTTAGAAGCTTTTCTTGCCTTTTGTAATATTCTGCAATTTTCCTTTCTTTTTCTGGGCCAATTTGAAAGAAACACAAACTTATCAGACCAATTATGCAAAATACAGATAAATTTAAGGACTAATTTGATAATTTATTACGTATAATACTTACTCATTTTTTTCACGTATGATACAACCCCAGATCGAGATACCTCCGCTCGTCTCTCCGGCAACTGGAATTGATCCATGTTGAGCCTCCACGACGGCACACCCTCCACTGGCGCAGGTTCTTCCCCTCGAGGCGGTGGAGATAGAAGCTCCACCCGGTAATCGAAAGAGTCTGCTCGAGGGCTTGGCACCAACATGTTTGAGTAATTAATTAGAAGAAATAATTAAGAGTTTAAGCAGAATAAGAATCTCTTGCTTTTATAAAGTCTTTCCACAGAGAGATACAATACTATAAATGAATTAAACAAATACTATATTCGGAGATTTATAATACTAAAACGAAATATTAACTTGAAATTGAAATATTACCTTGCGTCACTTCTCTCGTCCATTTCTCAACTAACAAATTATATTTTTGGGAAAAAAAAATTATGGGTATCGTTCTCAAGAACGTCCTCTTGAAAACCCAGAAGTTGGATTCATAAAATGGTAAGCAATTCTGTGTTTTTAATTACGAAAAAAGGGTGATGATGATTGGTAGCAGGTGGAGATGAGAGAAAGCATGCCTTCCCTTGTAATTTCTTTATAAAAAGGTGACGATGAGTAATAATGTGATAGTTGCAGCTTATTGGCTTAAGCATATATAAAATGTTATCATGTCAAAAGAAAGATTAAGCCAAAATTGTATATTAATTAATTGAAAGTTAAGCAATAGTGTGAAAAAGATAGATCCTTTTGCACTTTGTTAAAAAAAAGAAAGATATATATTTCCACCAATTCCTAGTAAAACACGCAAGGAAAGATCCAAGTTGTTAGGTGCATTTTTCATCCCTATCTATCTCTACAAATTTTATGGAGAATATATTCATCATATTTCTCTTTCAACAAGAATCGATTTGTGCTTGCCTTCTCCAGTAATATCGAATTTTTATTGAGAGATAATAACTAAGTGATAAGGCCATTTTTAGGATATATTTTACTAATATTAGAAGAACTTTTTAATAAATTTAAGCTTAATTCATTAGTTAGTGAAAATCTCCTTCATAAATAGAAGTACCTACTAAAATATAAACAATTATTATATTTTCTTTCAATTATTTTTATATTTTTAGATATTAACAGTTATACCAAACAATAATCCGCTATCGATTATCAGCTATTAAGCATAGTGTATGCTACTACATTAACCATATACTATTTTCGATGTAAAAAAAAAACAGAACCTTAATGTGCAAAAAAAACTTTAAACACTCTTTAAAATTTAGGGAAATTCTTTTTTACTCGCGTGAGAGGCATGAGAATTTCAATTTTTTTTAATTTTTTTTTATTCGCAACGCAGATTGTTTATACAGAGTTTCGAGATCAATTTCAATGGATTGCAGTTCACACAATTCAATTCCGTATTGTAAATTTAACATAAAATAATTGAAATCGTTGAATATGCAGTCAGTCGAAATTTATAATATAGTGTCGAATTCTGTGAACTACAATCCACTAAAATTGATTTTAGGGCTATGTATAAACAATCTGTGATGCGATTTGAAAGTAAAAAATTTAAAAAAGAAATTGAAATTCTCGTGCCTCTCGCGAGACAACAAGAAATGCCCTAAAATTTATTGTTAATGACAAAAGTATCTAAATATATCTTTTATAATTATTTAAAAACATTTTCCAATAATATTCTTAATTCATAGAAAAAATCTCTCAAATTCTCGCTTTTCCTTTAGGACAAAGGTATGCGAATTGTTTCTGTCTCTAGGAAGGTTACTGGAAATAACGTCCACCAGCACTAGCTCCATTCACCAAGCACGACAAAATGAGCCTGTCACTTCCGATTCGAATGTTTGTCTTCCACATATACAGTGGTGCCCAGAAACGCATATTAGGAAGGGGGACATTAAGGGTGAGCATTCGGCCAATTCAGTCAATTTTTGACCGATTCTTGGTAAAAATTGACCGATCTTTGGCCGAATTAGAATATTTGTAAAAACTTTTTTCTTTATCCGTTTTGGCCAAATTAGATTGTCTACCCGAATTACTTGTTTAACCGAATTATACATTTATTCCAAATTACCCGAATTATCCAAATTAAATTTTATTTGGCCGAATTAAAATACAGTAATTAACCGATTTGGCCGAATTGGCTGAATTAAAAATTAACATTTTTAAACTAAATATTTTATTTCTCAATTCATCTACAAAATAAATAGTCAATTAAATTAAAACAAGCATCAATCATAGTCCCAAAATGATTAAAGAGTTTAATATGGATAATAAATTACATAAAATGAATATGATGAACACCTCAAAACAACATCAATTTGACTCTTTCAAAACGACGTCGTTTTGTTATTCGGCCAGAATGAGTAATTCGGTTAAAATATGTGTTACCCGATTATGACTGAATTACCCGAATAATTTATCCGTTTTACCCGAATTACCCATTTAAATTTTCTTACCCAAACCGTTTTGGCCGAATTACCCATTTTGGCCGAACCGTTTGCACACCCTTAGGGACGATCATGGTGACTGTGACTTAATTTATTTTGTTATCAATTTATTTATTCTCTAGTGTTCTATGTTGATTCTCTATGAATAGTTTATTATTCCGTAAAATTTAATTATTAGAGGAACTTTTTAAATTAACTTTCAAATGTTCAAAACTATCTTAATCTAATGATCATAATCAAAACTTGTCATATTAGAAGTAAGATGATGCTTAAATGTTAACTACTAGAACTCACTCATTTCATGTGACAATCTAATACAATTTAAAAAGAAACTCAATATGCTCTAAACAAACGGAACCCACAATATTATAACAAACTCAATTCAAAACAAATTAAGATCAATTTATAGCTAAAACTAATGGAAAATAATCAAACTATAAAAAAAGAAAGTTAATCAAAATCTTATTAGTTGCAAGAGATTGACGTTAAGCTTGAACAAAACAGTTGGAACTGGGCCTAACTCATCTAGTCTTTAAAAAATTAGGCAATTCTCACCTATCAACTCGGATTTTCAAGTGAATTAGACCCAGTTTTAATATGGTATGAGAGTCTGTCTCACTCCCCGTTATAATGGGTCACGCTACATGTTTATGCCCAGTGTGACACATTGGATAGGAGTGAGGGGATCTAATCTTTATAAGACTGACAATTCTCACTTGTTAGCTCTGGTTTGCAGGTGAGTTAAGCTCAGTTCCAATAAAAACTGTGCCCAATTAATTAATTTAATATGGCCAAACCAAAAAATTAATTCATTACTCAATACTCATATAGTATAATTAAACAAATTAATAATCTAAAAGTGTAATGATGCAATGCATTTTTGCAAAATCATAAATAGACACATCCAATGATCCAAATATAAAACAAACAATATTAAAAAAAAATAATAATAATAAAAGAAACAAGTTTAATAGCAAATCTATATTTCGGTACTCATTTATTCATCTGCAGATTCCATGAAATATGCTCTTTATATTTGTTTCTAAGAAATCTATATTTCAATACAAATACTCATTTAAAATGCTCTTTTTTTTTTTATAAGCTAATGAATTTTATTAATAAAATATTCATGCTTACAAGATCAAAACCAACAGGACCTACTGCAAATGAAACAATAGAGAAGAACAAAAATGCAATCCCATATGCATTCTTAAGTCTTGACCCATCAATAGAAGAAAATAAAAAAAACTACAGAACTTAATTGGCATGGAAGAGCTTAATTACCCAATCCAATAACTACTACGAAGATTTAATATGCTCATCATACCATTTTACAGAAATTAAACCTAAAAATTATTCAATCGCATTCATAAATTTCACTCACAAATAACCAAGATTTTTCAGTAACCTTACTTGCATGTAAACCTACAAAACCCTTACTTGCGGGGAAAAAAAGAAGAAGAAGATAGGAAGTTTAGGGAACTAAGTGTTCATATTATTAGTGTTAGCTCTATCACCAACTCATTGTACCTAGATATTTAATCTATGAGAATTCAATTCATCATTTTATATTTCCTGCGTAATTTAATTAGATGAATTTTCTTGAATAGTGATTCTGCTTTAATTATCAGGTACGTGATCTGGATAGTAAAATCTAAATCAATAAAAAATACTATTCTAAATATCCCTAATTGATTATTATCATGGGAATGATAATGAATTAAGACTAGTTTGTACTCTATGAGATGGTCTTGTTTTACGGATCATAGGATATGGGATATCGATTAGAGATATATAATACTAGGGGTGTCAAAAGCTGACACGACCTGCTAACCCGACACGAATCTGACCTGCTAATAGCGGGGTAGGGTTGAGATTTTTGACTTGTTTAATTAAATGGGTTGATACAAATCCGACCTAAAAATAAATGGGTTAGGTTCATGTTGAAAAACTCAACCCGCAGATCAACCTGTGTAATATGTTTACTGTTCATAATAATAATAATAATAATAATAATAATAATTATTATTATTATTATTATTATTATTATTATTTTATGTCTTGTATGTACATAAAATTAGTTTTGTTAAAAAAAACATAAAATTAGGCTTTAATATTGAAATCGGGTTATATGTGTTAAATGTTAGAAGGTTAAATGGGTTTCAAATTGATCCGCTTAACCCGTCTATCTTTAAAAAAAAAAAAAAAAAAAGCTTAAACAGATCAGATCGACCTGTTTGACATGTTTATTAAACATATCAGGTTAGGGTTTAGCTTTCTGACCTGTTTATCTAAACAGATCAAGTTAGGGTTGAGGGGTTTTCAACCCGAACCTGTTTGACACGAACACGAACCCAACACGACACGATCTGTTTGACACCCCTACATAATACATGTCGGTGAACAGTGTATTGAATCGATCCACTTAATGAGAATACTACATGTAAGTGAGGTCATAAGTATTTCTCATGCAATGCTTATACTTGAATCCCTAGACCTGAAATTACTATAGATTTTTAGGTAATTTCTCGTATACTTTGACGTATTGCCTAACGTGCCCATAAAAAGGTTGCAAGTATGGATACGATCAGGTATACCAGGAATTATGCTTAAAAATATAAGTAAAGTGAATGAATTGCCACTCTCGCTATAAGAGAGAAGATATCACCGGCCAATTGGTTAGTGAGACTGAGTAGTGTATAACCATATCCAAATAGGATTATAAGAGTTATATAAGATTATTATAGGCTTTGCCAGTTCGTTAGAATGACACTCGTTTCAAATTTGGTAGTATAACGTCTTGCTAGATATCAATTATAACTTATGGACTTAATGATATTTAGGTTCATTACCAATATTGAACGGGCCTTTTGAATCGCACATAAAAATATTCGAGTTGGACTTGGAAGCTTATTAAATTAGGTTCAATTAATTATTTAATTATTAAATTATTTAATTAATTGAATCAAATCCTATTGGGAATAGGGATTGGACTGGCTAGCTATTAGATTTAAGATCTAATTTTCGGTTTGATTTGAGAGTCAAAACCGAATAGTGATTCGGTTTTATTTTTGGTTTTTGCTCCCGGATTATGCGGAAGGGATTTGATTTGTACATGATACGAAATCACTTCTAGCTAGTATCTTATTGGCCTTCGGTTTTGCTTTTTAATATAAAAGGGTAAGATAATGATGATTTGGCTTTGGTTTTACATTTTGAATGTAAAATTGAAAGTGGAGATAATCATTACATTTTGTTTTGATTTTATTTACTTGGCAAGTAAAACAAAAAGCAACTCTCTCACCTCATCAATCTATCTTTTGTTTTCAAAATCCAAAGGAAAATTAAAACGAAAAACGTTTTCATTTTTAAGGTGAACCAAACCGAATACCACCTGTGGCTTCTTGATTTTTTCTTTTCGTCTTTGAAAACGTGGGAAGATATTAAAAATGAAACTGTTTCGTTTTTAATATCTTCCCACGTTTTCAAAGACGAAAAGAAAAAATCAAGAAGCCACAGGTGGTATTCGGTTTGGTTCACCTTAAAAATTTTTCTAAGAAGTAGTCCGATTATCACATGCAATTGACCTTTTGGTTTTCGTTGCCGTCCTATTAAATTTTGGGCATTTTCGTTGCCGTCCTATTATAAAAAATAAAGCACTCAAATGTTAAAAAAATAATTATTTTTTCTGCCCTTCAAACCGTCTTTAAGTTGAAACAAATGAGAAAATTTAAATAATAATTAAAACATTAAAGAGAATAAAACACAATTTAATGTAAAAAACTCTCCAAGTGGTATATTTCGTTATAAATAAAACGGTACCATTTTGAAAACACAATTTAATTGGATTCTTGTTAATTATTTTTAATTAAATATCTAAATATTTAATTAAATCGGTGTCCAAATTATTTTTATACCAAATGAAACTATTTTAATAAATTTTGCAGACTTAATTATAATTGTCTTATAATTTATTTAAGTCCCTAAATTAATTAATTTTTAAAATAATTACAATTTAATTAATTAATTAAGTTGGTGAACTAAATTGAATAGATAAATTATGTTTAGGGGTTAATTACCTAAAAAAAAAATAGAAAATAGGGACGAAATCGAAAAGCCAAAGAAACTCTAGAGCCACGTGTGTAAGTTGTAAAAAGCTAGAGGACCAAACTGAGTTTGGTCGTCTTCAACCTTCAACTTCATGCTGCAGATTTTTTCTCTTGCCGGCCAAAAATTTAACTCATCATTTCTCTTGATTTCGGCCACGAAAATGGCCAAATGAGGTGCCATTGGAATCGTCTTTTCACCCTCTATCAATCTATGGCCTCACATTTGATGGAAAACAACCAAAAATTAAAGAAATAAAGCTTAAACTAAGCCAATTTAACAATTGGTTATAAAACTCTACCTAATTTTTGGGGCCCCCTAAATGTTGGAGGCCTTGTTCCGTTGATCTTGTTGCACACCCTATTGAGACGGGCCTGTCGTTGAGTCTTGTGAAAATGTGAAACGTTCCGGTAAATGAGTTTCCAGTGCTAGCACGCTACGGTCTTCCCCTCTATTTCTGTGTGCGTAAAGAAAGAGTGGATTTGCATTTCAATCCCTATTCATTCAATTCGTGAAAAGTTTTCGGTGGGAAGGTCTACAGCAATCCAGATTAAAGCACGCTTCAAAGATATATCCCTAAACATCCTAGATTTAAGAGTTGATAAAATATGCTCCACGTTAATTTTCATATATTTATTACTTCCGCTGCAATGGCTTATGTGATTGTTACATTGTTTTGCATGTTTGACATGTTAATTGCTATATAAAAATTCCAACACATATTTATTAGGGTAAGTCTTGTATAAAGTCGTTCTTATATAAGAATCCCATCTCTTTGCATTTTTTTTATTTTTCTAATTTTTTTTAAAAGAATAAAATTATAAATTATTTTTATTTAGTCTCGAGATCAATTTTAAAGTGTTGCAGTTTACATATTTCACTCTGTTTTAAAAATATCACATAAAATAAATAGAACCATTAAGTTTAACAATCTCAATTTTGAACTCGTATTCGCAGATGCCAAACTATAGTGATCTAAGAATAATTTTATAAAAATTATATAATTACATCATAATATTAGCCAAAGTATAATGATGAAATCGTAATTTGCCAACTATAAAATGATAAAACTACAAGAAGTTTAGTACAAATAAGTTATACAGAAAATTAGTTGAGAAATAAATTGATATTATGACATCTAAAACTTTGGAGATTTTAACAAAAACTACTTAACTAAAAGAAATTTACAAAAAAAAAATAAAAAATCTATGTAGTTTGAATTAAAATGCAAATTCGGTGTAACAAAATCGAAAACAATAAATTAAAGTGGATAAAAATTTTTCAGGTAAACGATTTTTTATTTTTTGGCAAAGTTCTGGTAAACGATAATCATAAGGAATAATTATTAATTATTTACATATTATATAACTTAGTATTGTTTTAATACTATATATATATATATATTTTTAGCCTCATCTTCTTATTCAATATTTATTACTTGTAGTAAATAAAAAGTATAGTATCTTAAAAAGTTGAAAGACTAAATTATTAAATATTTTAAAATAGAGGTACTCAAAACATTTAATATTGAAGAAAAATTTTCCGACGTTTTAGTCTCTCAATCTTAAAATATTCAATATTCAATAGTATAGACTTTATTTTTTAAAATATTTAATAATTTAGTTTTCTAAAAATTAAAAAATTAAACAAAAACGAAAGACGGAAACTAAAAAAAATAAATAATATTAAAAATATAAAAATTATATTATACAATATATAAAAAACTTAGAAACTAATTAATATTATCCGTAACTATAAGGGAGAACTAAAACTGCTAATGACTATAATTTCAAATGTATCTATATCTATATTATATATAAATGTGGGAATTGGATAATTTGACTTCGATCAAAACACTCCTATAAAATTTATATCATCTAAAGTGGGGTTGTCAATACAGGATTATTTATAATAGTTAATTACTTATCTTCAACTTATATTTTAAAAAAAATATTATTTTAATTATTAATTAATGTAATTCAAATCTTATTAATACTATTTTAGTTATTAATTCATAAAATTCAAAATCAATTTTAATAAAAATACTATTTTAATTATTAATTAATTAAATAAAAATAAAACATATTATTTAATTATTAATTAATTATATTTTAATAAATAATATTATTTCATTATAAATATAATTAATTAAAATTAATTATTTATTAATAATTAAATTTATATATAATTAATAAATATAATTAAATAAAAATTTAAATTATTACATAATTAAATAACAAGCCATTGAATGAATACACATATGTGATTCACGTTGAAAGATGCTAGTTGAAAAACAATAGTGAAAGAAAAAGTAGCTACCTTATTGGTAGTGGAGTAGTTGCAATGCTTTGTAGACTAGACTTTGGTGGTGGATAAGGTTAGGTTTTCCTGGTTAATATAGAATTATTTAATAAGAATTTGTTTCCTTTTAATGGAACTTTTTTTTCATGAAACCTTTTGATGGAACTTTTGAATTACATAATTAACTATATAAAAATTAACTATCTGTTCAAGGATCATTTGACTCACAAATTGTGATGGAAATTGTTCAATAAAATTGGAATTTAGTACTTTGGTTACTTTTCTAATAAAGTAATTTACATGTCTTGCTTTGCAGAAATTCTTTTTACATGTGAATAATCATTTCTTGCAATTCTTTGGTTGTCTAGTTGTTTTAGGGGTGATAATTAGATAAGTTATTGTGATTTAGTTTCATTAGTTGCTACTAATAAAAAGGAAGTAAAGAAAGTAGAAGAAAGCCGTGGTTGGGGTTCGGCAGAAGTGACAAGATATTTGCTCTTTAATTCTAACGGACTTAGTTTGAATCTTTCATTCACATTCGAGTGCGTGAATTTATAACTATGTTAAAAGAGAAAAGGCTCTAGCTGCTTCTGCCCTAAAACATAAACCTACAAAAAGCAACTGGCCCAAATAATGGAAGATGTAATGCTATCATTGAAAACAATTCTTTGACATTTTAATTTTATATTTTGATTTGTTTAAAAGAACGTAGTCATTACAATTTTCAGTTAGACATTTAACAATAATTCATTACTGTCTTAAAGTTCTTGAGAAGATTAATGAATCCAATCAGTAATACTAGATGCAATTACTATTGAGCCCCTATACATAAATTTTTTTTTAAACTTAGCTTAATAACAAAATGGTAGTTCAAGCATGTCCATTTGTATCTTACGTGGAATAATTTGTTAAATTGATTTGCTATGTTATTCTTATGAACTTTCTAGTGACTACATAATTAAATTTGGATGTTTAGTTTGATGTGTTTCAATTTTAATTATACCCACCTATACTCTCTTAGAAAGAAATAAATAAACAAAAGTAGTTGTAAACTAAATAAATAGGTTCGTATTTAGTATTATATTGAGAAAATACTTTAAAATTCTAAGAAAACAAAAGAAACTTGTAATTTGGAACTAAAAATTAAATATATTTTTCATGTAGATCACTTACTGCATTGGTGGTTACATTTATGGCTAATGGTTTAGTGTAATTTGATTTCGTTAGTACATAGAGATATATTTGAAATGTCAAAATATTAGATGCTATTTGGCAACAATGTGCCTATACTTGCTATTTACTTCAACTTTTAATTTTTTTTTACTATATTTACATTTTTTATATATTAGACAATTTTATTTTTTGTATTTATTCTTTTTTACATAGTATTGTATTTTGAATATATAATTTTATAAAAATAATGCCATTTTTATGTTTATATTTCAAAATTTCAATAAAGAGTAGTAAAGATTATTTAAATAGTGATTATGATTTATAAAAAATTATATTAGAATATTAATAATGATATAAAATAATTTTTATTTAAAATTATTTTTATGATTTTATTATTTGTGGTAATATTTGTTACTTTTAGTTATGAATTGACCCATCATAGCTAGATGTTATAAAATTTGCCATGTGTTTATGTTTGTGCCAAAAAAAAAAAAAAAAGAAAATTTCATATAGCTACAAAATTACATTTATAAAGCTATAAATGAAATTAGCTACAAATATTTATTTTTTATGGCTAAAATTCTGTTTTAACCTTTTTTTTTTTTCAAAATATATTTATCCTTTAATCATATTATAATAGATAACTAGAAATATTATGTTTAGCTACAATAGAATTAAATTCTATAACTGAAATTTAGCCACTCTACTTCTATCTATGACAAACTATGGGAAAAACTAATTGTAGCAAAAGCAATTTAAAATTTTAGCTAGAATATTCTTTGTAGGCCTTTTGTTGTAGTGATGATTTATAGATAAAAACGATTAGGGTCCCTTTTTGCACGGTGGATAAATAAGAGGATCAAGTGTAGTGTTATGCATGCTTTGATGGGATTTTCAGAAGAATTGGGGACTAAAGGATAGAATATAAATTTATTAGGACCAATTGGTAATAATTAATTTATTTACTTTTAGTCCTTATATTTTATTGATGGATGAATGCATGGTTTTAATTTGTAAGTAAAATAATAATGATTGCTATAATGATGTGATTAATTTATTCCTAAATAGTGTAGGAGTCGTTTGACCTAAATAAGATTAATAATTTGATTCTTTAAACAAAATAAACTTAAAAAGATAAAGTCTTTAGGTGAGTCCAGTAAATCCGAGCGTCGTTTAGGCGCAAGACCTAAACGATTTAACTTATTCCCTTTCCTAGAATCTTAGATTCGAGATCGTGTCTTTTTATTAAAACTGAGTCAATTAAATATTTTTCAAAGAAATTAAAATTTGTTCCCATAAAAGGTGGCGACTCTAAAATTATTTTCAAAGATTGACTAATAAAACTATTTTATCACCTTTTTTATAAAAACAAAAGTAAAAGAAAACCCATGTGTGTTTTTCCGGGATGAACAATATCCTTAATAAAATTTGCTAACAACAAATTAACTATAAAACATAAAATTTCTATAACAAAATTTACTAACAACACATTAACTACTACCTCCAGTTTTTTCAATTGTTTACGTTTCCGTTTTTGGCAAATTTTTTCAATTGTTTACGTTTCTTTTTTGGGTAAGTAGGTTTAATTGTTTATTATTATTTCTGTATTGGTATTGGTAAAAAAGTAAATGTTGTAAAGGGTTGATAATTGTTTATTATTATTTTATATTGGTATTAGTGAAAAGTAGGGTTGTATTGATATTTGTGTTTTTAGGGTGTAAAGAAATGAAAAAATTGGAGGTAGTATAAAACATAAAATTAAGTTGTTTTCTTTATTAACTCTTATATGAGAATATTAAAAATAATTCATTTAATTAACTTAAAAAAAAAAAGACTTTTTTTTTCCTTTCTTTATATAAAGTGTACAAAGAAAGAAAGTCTCATAGTGCTCACGCATTTTGCATTTTGCGGCAAGTGTATATATGTAAGGGCCCGTAATAAATATGCTAATTCAAACTGGCCCCTATGTATATCTATTCCGTAATGTTCAAATTTTTTGAAACTAATTTGCCTTGATATCGTGTGACACAAAAATGGTTATCATGTCTCTCCCTAAATCTCTGAAACACAATCCACGCATATTAGTTTAAAAAAAAAAAATTACGGATCCCAGATCAGATTCAGATTAGTCGGGGCTAATCTCGAACATCGGAAAAAAAAAAAAAAAAAACCTATGCATATATGTTTTTGCACGCATATATTGGCAAAGTTATGGTTTAACTAAATTTCAAAATGCAAAAAAAAAATTCAAAATCTAAGACTTTATGTGCTAAAAACTAATAATTTTACTTTGTTCCTATAAAAAGTGCTTTCAGAAGGACGTAAAAAATTGTGTCTTTACTTTGGTTTTTTTTTTTTTTAAATAAAAAATTAAACCAACGATTAATTGTGTTCTTTCCATCTGAAAAAAACCTGATTAAGTAATATCATCAAAGACCAGAGATCTTAGGTTCAAACCCTCTTGGGGGTAACTAAAGAAAAAAAAAAATCTGAAAAAAACCGACATTATTATATAAGAATAGAAAGTTATGGCTAATTTGTATTTCGGGTAACTAAAGGGAAAAAAAATCTGAAAAAAAACTGACATTATTATATAAGAATAGAAAGTTGTGGCTAATTTGTGTTTATTATACTCTTATTTAATATGTAGATAAAAATAAAATTTAGCATAATTGATAAATTTGGTGTCTAACCTAGTTACCATTATAAAATGTTTCAATTTAATGTGCAATTTTTTTTTTAAAATTCAAAATGGTGTCTAAACTTACAAAATTAATTCAATTTTGTGTATTTTGCTAACGTGGCTCGCTAGATTCATATGAGTTTCAGTTTGATGCTTAATCTTTATAAAATATTTCAATTTGGTATTTAACCATTATAAAAAGTATCAATTTAGTGTTCCACCATTTTTTCAGATATTATTTTGACAATAAACAGATAAAACAATACTTTTAGAACTGTCTCACTGTCAAGAGTCCAAATAAGGAATTATTTTTTGAAGGTTATTGCTTCGTTTGACTGAAATCAGTTAAAAATTGATTGGGCTTGACCACGCTTTATTGCTTGAAATCATCATGAAATTGGTTGATTCTATATATCAATAGGTTGATCTTGGTGAGAGAGTCATTGGTGTCCTTAAATCGATTATAAAGTGGTCAGAACGAGTGAATTTAAGTTAAAAAGTTAATCGAACTCGATGTACTATTTGACCCAATTATTTTTTCGTTTCAATTGAATTTTTATTGATTTACTGCAGTCGTTCGTCAAATATGAGAGAGTACCGGCCATTTTCTTGTTGACCTCTTAATTTTGATATAATCAATTATGAGTTCCACTACCATTAATTGTGGCAAAAAAGAAAAGTAATATGAATAGTTGTAAATGTATTCCAGCCAAATAGGATATCAACCAACAAAGCTAATTTTATATTTGAGTTCCTAGTGATTAGACTACTGTCAAAAACTGTTTACTTTTTTCTGCTCACTGCCAAAAATGAAATTTGAAAAAAAAGGAGTGAGATACTAAATTGAAATATTTATAAAGATTAAGTACCAATTTGAAATATTTTATAAAAATTAAGTACCAAATTGACTCCTCAGTAGAATTCAGAGATGTCATTGTCAGCAAAATATACAAAATTGAATTAGTTTTATGAGTTCATATATAATTTTAGGAAAAAAAAAAGTGAAACAAAAATTGAAATATTTTATAAATGTTGGACATCAAATTTATCAATTTCCCTAAAATTTATTAAGAATTGGTATAATAATAATAATAAATTATTATTATTATTATTATTAACTTTATCTTTTTAGCCTCATAAATGTTAGTATTTAAACTGAAATAGATATTAAATATATTTTTAATTTTGAATTAAATATGGTGACATAAGTATACATTTAATGTCAACTTGATGAAAAAGATTATATTTATACAAAAAAGACAGGGAGTATTTTACTAAATTAAAAAAAAATAAAATAAATTGAGAAATTAAAATAGTTTAACTTACTAACTGTTAAAAACTTTAAATAATAAAAAATTTAAAAGTTATTTAAAAAATCTATATTAAACATAATTTTCACTTTTTTTTTAAAGTTAACTTTACATACATAAAAATGAAACGAAAACTTATGAAAAATGAATTATTACACTCTCTCCGTTTTATATATTTAAGTACAACTATTTTTGTAAAAATTAAAACATCGGTTAAGCTATTTATTTATCAATTTATTTCAAATATATATTAAATACTAAATTATATTACTATTTGAATTTTAATTTTTTCAACTAAAACTATATATATATTTTAAACTTGGAAAATTTACAAAAAGCTCCCTATATTATAGTGAAATAAACAAATACCTCCTTGGTTATCAGATATTATACAAAAACCTCCCTGTATTATTTTTCCGTTGACATTTTCCTCCCTCTGGCTACTTTTTTTGGTTAAAATAACGGTTAAAGGACCAAAATATAATTTAACGGGTCGTTTTGAAAAACTGAAGAAATAAGGGAGGGATTGAAAATTTTTCCATCTTCTTCCTCCCTAAACTAGAATCAGGAAAAGAGAGAAAGAAGAGAGAAAATGGGGAAACCGGCCGCTGAGCCACCATCGGCCGTCGACAGGCCAGACGCAGCCCACCGCGACGAAGGACGTCCACCGGCGAGTCAGGGAAGGTAAGCATCGCGGCGAGATTCCCTTGGAGGTAACCGGAATCAGGGAGAATAGATTCGGTGGAATCGTAACTCTACTATTCACTGTCAACTTCAGATCGATTTTCCAGCGGCTACAGCAGTCCGATGAGAGAAAGGAGGGCACCAGTCGACTCCACTCACCGAGAGCTTTTAATTGATGTAAGCCTTGCCACCTGGAAACACCGTTTCCGGTGACCGACAAGCAACGGCAGCTGAAAGCTTCCGATGTAGATCCCGGCCGCTCCAATGATCGAACGGTGGATTTGAGGACTGATCTGGAATCCTCTCAACGCGAGCTTTCAGCTGATGTAGGCCTTGTTGCCGATCTATAGCCGGATCGGAAAACATGTTCAACAACCGAAATTTTCGATGGCTTTTCCAACGTCCTCCGGCCATAGTTCGGCCAGTTTGAAGGTAGATTCTCAATCCTTATTCCATAAGCTTCACTTTGATGTTGAGTTTAAGTTGATTGGTCGCCAGATTTGAAAGTTGTGTTTTCCGGTGACCGATAGAATGATTATTGTGATTTTTCGATAAATCTGTGTTTTGTCCGTTGAGTTTGATTGCATATTTGGACTCCTTGCAGCGAAACGAAGCTATTAATGTGCTCGGAATTGAAATTCGACAACGTTTGCATTTTCCGGTTATTTCCCGACAATCGACGGTGGCCAGAATATTCTGCCGCCGGTGACACCGTTTGGGGAGGAAGAAGATAGGGAAAATTTACAATCAATCCCTTATTTTTTCAATTTTTCAAAAATACCCGTTAAATTATATTTTGATCCTTGAACTGTTATTTTAACAGAAAAAATAGTCAGAGGGAGAAAAATATAAAAAAAAAAAATGCAGTAAGATTTTTATTTATTTCACTATAATATGATATGAAGAGTTTTTTATAAATTTCCCTTTAAACTTTTTAATACGTACATTTTTTTTTTTCAAACCTGAAAATTACGTACAGTAACTATCATGATTAATTTATTTTCATAGACATGAATCGGTAATAATATTAAAGTTAGTATGAGTTATCAAGAGTGGTGACTAATGAAGTTGCATGAAGCACACGTAGCATGGAGCAAGTCCCGGCACGTTAATTCTTATCAGAAACGTGTCTTAACGTCATCATTTATCATCAAATTATATCTTCTGTCTCAGATGTGATATTTATAGTAGTACTATAATAAGTAAATTAAATTTTATCCCAAAAAAAATGGTAATTATAAATAGGGAATTTGGCAATAGCAGCATTATATTTGTTGTAGGAAAACAATGTCCGGAGCACAAGGAGCGCAGCCACCCGGGACGAAGACGGCGACGACATATGAATCGGTCGCCGGAGGAGACAACAGAACGAAGGTGAAACTACAGTCAAAGGAGGATCAAGGAATGATTCAGATCGATAAAATACAGGACAAGGTTGAAGATGCTGCTGGGAAAGGTGGACCTGTTTTCGGGCCTGGCCAAGATGATAACAAGAATGATTTAGGTGTTACTGGCACTGGCCCTGCCTAGTTGTACTGTATATATATCACTAATAAAATGGTATTTTATCAAATTTAGCTATTAAGACTACTTTTTTTTTTTTTTAAAAAAGGGTAATGCTTGGAATTATGTATGTGCGTGCTTAAAACTGTATAGAGAGTATAAAACTAATTAGCTAGTATCAAACTTTTAACGTTGATATATATATGTTAAAAAAAAACTTAGTTTTTTAACGTGAAAATTAATTTTAATTAATTATATTTATAATAAAATAGTATTTTTATGGGAATATAATTTAAATTTATTAATTAATAATTAAATCGTATTTTTATTTTAATTTAATCAATTATAATTAAAATAATATTTTTTATTCGAATGCAATTTAAATTTAATTGATTAATTATGAATAGTATTTTTATTAAAATATAATTTAAATTTTATTAATTAATAATTAAAATATTATTTCTTAATATAATTGAATATGATAAGGATACTTTGGGTAAGTCAATTGACCTCAGACTTACATTTATATATACTATGAATTTAAAAATTGGAAAAAAAATTGCAGTTTTTGGTGAATATTATTAATTTATTCTTTAGATAACATTATAAATATCCTAATTTTCTAATTATAAAAAATAATATATAAAATTCTTTACTTTTATACTTAAAAGGGTCACTTTTAATTAACTGTTATCGTTTTTTTCCTTTTTCTTTTGTCTCTTTACCGTCTTTACGTATTTATGTTCATTTTGAAATCTTTTCTCAAATATAGTTTACCATTTTTTATTACAAAAATACTTTGGAAATTTGGATCGGTGTCGAACTAGTCGATTTTACTTTGGAAATTTGGATGGTGTCGAACTAGTCGATTTTAAAAATATTAAAAATATTTTAGAGTCGCTATCCATTATAAGAATATATTTTAATATATTTTTTCTTTTTTTAAAAAAACACATTAAACATTTTAATTTCTTTTTCTTTTAAAAACACATTAGTTGACTCCATTTTTAGTAGTCAGACAGACAGGACATAGAACCTAAAATTCTAAGTAAAAGAATAGCTAATTTAAAACATCCGAATCCATCAGACTCATTTAAATTGTTTTATTCTTTTTAAGTTCATTTATCTTTTTTAGAAAATCAATTTATTAATTTTATTAAGTCCCTAAGCACTATTTGGCAATTCATTAATCGGGGCATTCATTTATCCATTAATATTCATCAGCTTAAATTAAACATCCACCAAACATAATTAAAAAACATAAAATAAATAAACATTTTCCTCAACCAAAAAAAGGAAAAGTTAAAAATTGATCTTATTAATTACATTCTACCCATTTAAATCCTTGATATTCCCAAATTCTCCCTTAAACATGCATAATTCTAACTTGGTCCCTTTGTTTTTGTTAAACATGCAAAAGGGGACTTCTAACAGGTCATATCCATCCATTCATTCATCATCATTGAAAACGTGCTTTTTCATAAACAACCAACTTTATTAGTCCACAATTAATAACATCCTAAACACGAACATTGTAATAAACAACCAATATTATTAGTCAACAATTAATAACTTCCTAAACATGGTAATACGTTAAGTGCAAATCAGACATGAAATATAAACTCTATTTCAAAAGATTCAAGAGAGATCTATGAGGTCCAAACCTTATACACCTTATTGAAACAATATTTTTAATTTTTTATTTTACTAAAAATGGACCTTGACAAACTAGAAAAATCCATTTTAGAGCACTTTTGTGTTAATGTAAGTCCTAGCTCCAGCTCTTTGTAATTGAATAATAATTTATTTATGAGAATAATTCATCATTTTTTATATTATCTGTGCAATTTAATTTGATGAATTTCCTTGAATAGCTATTATGTTTTAGTTTTCAGATACGTGATCTGGATAGTAAAACCTAAAACGTTAAAAGAAATACTATTCTAAATATCCCTAGTCAATTATTATCATGGGAATGATTATAAACTAAGACTAGTATGTACTTTATGAGATGACCTTGTTTTACAGGTCATAGGATATGGGATATCAATTAGAGATACATAATATATGTTAGAGAACAGTGTATTGGATCGATCCAATTAAATGAGAATACTACATGAGAAATGTCATAAGTATTTTTCATATAATACTTATACTAGAATTCTTAGACCTAAAATTACTATGGGTTCTCAGGTAATTTTTTGTATACTTTGACGTATTGCCTAACGTGCCCATAAAAGGGTTACAAATATGGGTGCGCTCAGGTATGCCAAGAACTACGCTAAGAAACATGAGTAAAGTGAAGGGATTGCCACTCTCTCTTTGAGAGAGTAGATATCACTGGCCATTTGATTAGTGAAACGAAGTAGAGTTTGCACAAACCCAGATATGATGATAAATGTTATGCATCTATCTGATTAATTTGTATCACTGGAGAATCAATAAAATGAATTAGCAATAAAAAGGATGACCAAGGACATGCCTTATACTAATCATTGATATCAATTGGCAAAGGGTTGTATAAGATTGTTATAGGCTTTGTCTATTCGATTAATTAACACTCGATTTCAATTTGAATAATTATAACGTCTTGCTAGAGACCAATTATAATTTATGGACTTAAAGTAATTTGAGTCCATTGCCAATATTGAACGGGCCTTTGGGATTGCACACATAAAAGAGATTCGGGTTAGACTTGGAAGCTTGTTATACCATACCATATTCAATTAATTAATTAAATTGTTTAATTATTTAATTATTAAATACAAATATAATATGAAACAAAAATAAGGAGTTTTCGATTTATATAGTGCAGTACCAAAATTCAAGGCTTGTTGCTTTGATATTTAGATATATTCATTTTTGAATGAATATGTAATTGTGTGGAGTATTCACGTGAGTGAAGTATGGAACATAACTTTATTATCATTTAATGATAAAGTCAAAAGAGGAGTTTGGTAAAGATATATTTAAATGAGAAATGATTTTCATTTAAAATATATATATATATGCTAAGTGGATGGGTTTTGTTGTTACTATATATATCAACAAAAATTTTGCGTGTTGGTTAGTTTTTGTTTTATATGTTAAGACAAATTCTAAAGATATATTCTGGTGGATTCAATCTAAGATTTAAAATAATAAAATAATAATAATAATACAAAATACAAAATGAAAAGTTGGCATTTTTGACTTTTCAATTTTCACATTTTACAATAAAAAACCGTGACACACTCCTCCTCCTTTTTGAGCAATATAGTTTTCATTTACACAAGTTAGTTCTATTCCTCTAATGGGCTGCTGAGTATTTTGTTTGAAAAAGGAAGGAAAACGTTTCCTATCTCTACCATTTTAGTTAATCTAAGCTTCCAGTGCTAGCACACTTTAGTCTTCCCTTTGATTTCTAGTGTGTGTGAAAGAAGAGGGGACTGCCATTAGCATCCCTAGAGTCATTTCGGATCGGCAAGGATTTTGTAGGGAGACTTACAGCTGTCCAGTTAAAGCACATTTCAAGAGGTAAATTTCTAGATATCTCTATACTTGATTGGGTTAAATAAAACTGGTCTAGGGAGGTTTTCCTGTCAAATTTTATTTCTGCTGTTATCTTTTGCTTGCTATTTGAGTAATTGTTACGTCAATTGCATGTGGAAAACCCAACAATTATGGCATCATTAAATTTCTTGTGCCATTATTTTGGTGCTTGCTTTAAACAGGATATAAAGACTTCACCAATTTAC